>APFE031631750.1:0-54077 GCA_000404065.3 Pinus taeda
ATTTCTTTGAGACAACCTTGGACATTTCTTTTGATGTATCAATAGAAACTACCATTATTTTCTCTTCTATCACTTCCTCATGTGCCCCGTGGTTATTTCTTTCTTACTAAGAGACATATCCTCTAATTTGATCTTAATTTTCTTGTACGAAAAGTTGATTAACTTCTTTCCAACATTAATATTAACTATAAAAATCAGTTCCATAAAGGATATATGAAACCAATATCCACATGACAAGCAAGTAGTTCATAAAAATCTAAATACAACACATATTTATACGTAATTATTTTCTAATGTTTTGACATTTGAATATTTTCACTTTCAACTAACAATCTTTTCATATTATTGAGACGTACTTGTAATATTTTACCAAAATTATTATTGATAAGATTACATTTGCGATAAGTCTCAAAAGAAAAAATGAATTTATCTTTCCAAATACATCTAATATTAGTTGTCACATGAAAATAAATCCTTAGTGCTCATTCTATCTTTCTTGACAACATAAAATTATTTATCTTAAAATGTTTTTGTATACTTCATTTGAAATGTCATTCTTCCTACAATGGTGAAAATACCAATAGATGTCCACAAAAGTTATCCCTTACCCAATATCTACATAAATTTCCACATAGCATTCTTTCCACATAACATTCTTAAGTACTACGGCCATCATGTTTCACATCAAAATACAAAATCATATTGGTTGTGAAAAACTAAAATTATAATTGTTGTTTTGGAAAAGTTGCTAACTCTTGAGGGTAGAAATTGATCCCATTTTATGTATTCTTAAATACTATGACAACTATGTTAGGCATTAAACAACAAATTCATCTTACTTGTGAAAAAAAAAAAATAGAACGAAGGTTGTGAAAAAATCTCTTACTTGTAGATTTTGAGGGTGAATAAGTAAAATATTTAGATCTTATACTATACTCTCTAGGTTGGCTTATATGATCCCAATTACAAAATTCCACATTTTCTAGGTCTACTGGTTCTAAATTCGCTAAATTATAATTTTTTGTTTGTTAAAACATATTCAATTTACAGAATTTAGTGTCATCCTAGAAGAAACCCTTAAAAAAATATATCAAGACTCCACTTTGGACTTTCCTTTTCTAAAATATAACATTTTATTAAGAAAAATTGACATATCAAGATAGATTTTCCAAATTTTACATAGAAAGTTCAGTAACTTAACTAATTCTTCTTCAGCAAAATACAACCACAGTCAACCTAGCACATCTCCTTATGGATCCCCATATTATTTATCCTAATATGGGTCCTAATAATTAATTTGATCATTGATTGTAGGGTTATAAATAATCCCATTGTCAATATGAGTATTCATTACAGTACTTGCCAGATTAAACTCAAGTTTCGAATTTATTCACAATTTTAGATCTCAAAATAGGTTATCAGGTATATATTCAAATCTAAATTCCATTTGTTTGGGTGGATAGTCATGTATTTTGGCTTATAAACATCCCATCACATTCATAATAAATTATATTTATTTATTTATTCATTCTTTCTGGAAACTTTCGATATCATATTATGAACATATTTATATTCAACTCTACATGAGATATGGATTTGACAACATTTTTGCCTCCTATTAACATAAACCACGCACATAAGCGCTATGACAAGTGAAAGAAGCCATTTTTTTCTCAATCCTCCATTCCATTTCTTAGGCTATTAAGGCTTTGGACAATTTTCTTTACTTCTAAAAATTTGAAGAATTATGTTTGAAAATTTGAAAAATTATTTTGGATGGGTTGAATTACTACATGAAATTTATTTCCTTCTCTTTGTAATTACTATGTCAAATATATAATTAGCTAATCATTTATATTATTACTTGAACAAAGAAGTTGAGATAAGTTTACAAAATTTGAATTTTCTTTATAAGTTTTGACATCCTCGATATTCCAAATCTACGACAACGTTCTAAAATATATAAACCTCTTAATTAGTGTGGCATTACAAAATTACCAAATTCGATTTATTTTCACTTTAACAAAGAAGTTGAGGAAAATTTTGAAAATGTTAAATTTTCTTTATATTTTGACATGATCTTGCATATTTCAAATCTGCAACAATAGATGCGTCATATTATACTAATAGAATGGTTTTTTAATAGGGAATCCAATTATGACTTACTATTTTGGGACATTCCATGAAATTGACATGTGGAATAGTACATAATATAGAATTTTACTCCTTGATGGAGACATTGAAGAAATGGAATCCTTATATTCTAGGAAAAGTAACAATCTTAGAGACAAACCATTATCTCTTAACTTTTTTTGTCAATCCATTATTCAAGAATAGTTCCATGTCAAATGGGGAATTAATTATAATTAATATATATATATATATATAGTATAAAAGTTTGTGAACAAGTATTAAAAAAAGAATTGAAAGGTGGTTAAATAAATAATATTTTTAAGTTAAAAATTGCTACTTGAGGACTAAGAATCTTTAATGTTTTTTTTTCTGCCTATAAAGACAAAAAATATTTGTATGTCAATGATCCTTTATTTCCTTCCATATTCATCCTGCAATCCATTATCTCACTAAAATCAACAAGGCTATATTTCTGATCATTTTTTTTATTGATTCTTAGTTGTATCTTATAACTCTTGCATGTGTATAAGGACTTTACATTCCAACATATTGATTTGTGTAGCCTTTGCATCATCCTTTCTTGGGAATGTGAAAAAATAAAAAACATTCAAATTTTATATAATCATTTTTTCTAGCCATACATATATTGCCATAATATGTCCTTTATTTCTAAATTTTCTCTCTATTTCAGTTGTTGGTCTGCTTATGAAAATTACTTTCCATAAATCACATTACCAATTCCTTTATATCCATGTCAATGTGTCTCTCTCAATTTTCTAATTTGTTAGCCATCACTTTCTTTAACTATTATTGCATTATGGAAATTTGTTCCCTTTTTTCCAAAACAATGACCTCTGTACCGTGTACCAAAACCATAATTACCCGTCAAACTACTCAATTCTTCCTTATTCAGGATTAACTACATTTTTTAATACCTCACACTATTCTCTCCAAGGGTGATTCTTATTTTATTATTGCCTTTCAAAATATATTCTGACATTTACTAGGTTATCAAATTTTCGTTTATATAGCATCCCAAACTAAAATTTATAATGAAATAAAGTTGTAGGATAAAAACCCACTACATAATCTACATATATACTATGTGTGCAGTAAGTAATGGAACTAATATTTTAATATTTTGCAACATAGTTACAATATATATGTGAATGTTTCCGCTATAGTTTTTTACTCCGAATCCCATTGTACTTATCATCTCCCTACTTCTTATTATGTTGTAATTTCTTTGTCACATGAGAGTAATTCACAACAATATAATTAGCAACATAGTGCTACCTCTTTTATACATAAGATCACTAGTTATATTCCCAAGTGCTTGTAGTAATGGTTAAATTCGTAGGTAGTTGTAGCATCAACAATGGTATAAGGATCTTAATTGTTTAGTAAAATAGGGTATCCATACATGTTGAAAAATTTTTGTAACCATCCATGTAACTAGCTAAAAAGTCATAATACTATTATTTTATGTGGTTCTAAGAGGGGAACAATCCATCATCACTACTAATGTGGCAACTTGACGTAATTTTATTAATGCAAAATATAAATTCTACGTAAGTGAGTTTTCAAAATTTATCATTAGTCATGACTTTTAATTCTCTTTATATTGAGATCATAGACCAATTGTTTCTTAGGATAATTGATCAATAGACATTAACATTAAGGAGAATATGATTCATAGGATAACCGTGCATCTAAAACATATCATAACAATTCAATTGGGACACAACTAATGTATTCTAAACAAACACAATTTTTCTTAATGGATACAAGACACCATGTTTAACTTAACTAAATATTTGGTTTCTAAATATCCTATCAACCCCAATCCCCCTTTAATAACAACTTTAGATGAAATTAAATGATTTATAAATGTGACACAGTAGGTGATGAAAGAATAATTAGACTTTATCCCCAGTTAATGACAACCTTATAAACTCCTAACATAGATCAAATTGTAGAAAAATTTACCTATGTAAGGGACTTCATGAAAATGTTTGAATCTTGATCATCTATATGAAAAATGACAATTCAATAACTTAATCATCAATGACCCTTCTAATGAAGTGCATTCATATCTCAATGCATTTTTTATGTTGACGCTAAATTGGATCTTTGATGATCTTGATGGAACTCTAGTTCTCGAACAAAAGGGTAGACAAATGTTTCTATAATAATGAAAAATTTAGATGGATCTATGAACCCAGATGAGTCCTTTACATGCAGTAAACACTACTTGATAATCTACTTCTACAAAAGAAAGAGAAATGTCTTGTTTCTTTTTACAAGCTCAATTGATAGGTCTATAACCAAGACTAAAAACATGACCTACTGAAGACTTTCAATCATCGTGGTCACCAACCTAATCTAAGTTAGTGAAACCAACAATTAGAGGAGTCCCTACAAAATTATAATGCATCTAAAACTAAATTTTACCTTGTATATAAAAGCATATCATTTTTTTTTTATTTCCATTGAATTTCATTGGGTCCTTGCATATACAAAGAAAGAATACCAATAACAAAGAAACTATTAGGATGGGTATGAGTCAAATATAAGAGGCTACCAAATAACTAATGGTAGAATGTGGCATCCAATTTGGGTTTGGTAGAAGTGTTAGCAATACTGACACCAAATCGAAAAGGAGAATCGAGATAATTTACAATCTTTAATGTGGAAGTGGCGAAAAAGGCCACATGAATATTTAGAATGGTAAAGATAAACTTCTTCCTTGGTTTTCAATTCTTGGAGACTAAGAAAATAATGCAAATAGTCTAATATTTTCATTTCAAACTTCTTCTTAAGGATTCATTTCATATGGTTTAAATGTTTAGGATCACTACCAATGAAGATAAGGTTATCAACATAATCAACAAGGATTATGAGATGGCATCCTACTCTCTTAGTTTATACATTTGGGTGAAAGTGGTATCTAGAGAAACTAATGTTAAGAAGAAAACTATCCATTTTTGCATAACAAGATTGAAAAGCTTGTTGAAGTTCATAGAGAGATTTCTTAAGGCATAAAAAAGGTCTAACACTCATTGAATAAAATATTGTCTCAAGTAGATTTCTTCTTGTAGATCCCCATGCAAGCATCTAGACTTAATATCCATTTAGTAGGCCTCTTATCCATGGGAGGCATCAAAGGATAGGTAAAGGTGGATTGAATTCATTTAGGTGATAGGGGAAAAGGTTTCATTATATTTGGTTCCTTCAACTTAAGACAATCATTCAGCAACTAACCAAGCCTTATGTATTTCCACACTTCCATATGATGATTTCTTTATTTTATATATCAAGCTACATATGAAAAGTTTTATTCCTTTTGAAAGAACTACAAGTTCCCAAACATTGTTTGCCATCAAGGAATGCCATTCTTCATTCATTGTGTATTGTTTGCCATCAAGGAATGATATTCTATTGTTCTGCAACTTGGATAGCATAATGCTTCTAGAAATATTTTTGGATCAATAAAACATCAGTAGAAAGTGTGGAGGATCATGGGAACTATGAATGAGTATGATCTTCATATCTAGGGTCATCAAAAAGATCATCACTGATCATGTTTAATGGACTAGTTTGGGAATTTTTTGTTCTAATATAGGCTCATTCCATTGTTATTTTCATAATCTAAAAAAGTATCCATGATAGGAACAAAAGGTGGCACAAATTCCTAAGATTGCTTGCAATAAAAAGAGTGAACACGAATTAAATTAGGCTCAGAGAGAAAGATACTTACATCTAATTTAACATCTATCCTAATTAGTATTTCATTACAATGAGGTCAAAGAGGTCTATAAACTTTTACATCTTCAATATATATATCTATATATCTATATATATATATATATATATAATATATATATTATATATATATATATATATATATATATATATATATATATATATATATATATATATATATATATATATATTATATATATATAATAAGTGGCTTACATTTAGGATAATGTTAGTCCATGTTTCTTTTAATGCCGTATTTTTTTAAATTTTTTGCGAGAGTATGATTTACTATTTAATTTACATAACCTATTACTTCTTCCTAACAAGGAAAAATTAATATCTTACATTGAATCATATAATTATCCATTTCCTTTACTCTATAATTCTTTCTTTCAACAACACCATTTATTGTGTTGTATGTTGAACAATATGTTGCATTTGAATGCCTTCTGCATTATTGTAAGTTATGATTTTTTTGTTGGCATACTTAGCTCTATTATCTATTATTAAAATTCAGAGTTGATATTCATATTGTTTTTCAGCAATGATATTTAGGCTAAAAACAAGCCAAAACTTCATTTTTAAGTTTTAAGAAGTAAACCCAAGTGCACCTGGGTAAGTAAGTAATGAAATTTAAGAAGTTTTTGAACCTAACTAAAGAGAGAGAAGAAATTGGACCCTCAAAATCACTATGAACAAGTTTTAAAGGAATTTAGGTGTGGAAAGAGACATGTTTTTCAAAACCATCATGATGGTGTTTCCCAAGAACACAACTACCATAAACACCATCTTAGCTAGAAATGAGATGAATACCGGTCACCATATTTTGATTACATAGTTCTTGAAATGTGGGATAGTTTGGATGACAAAATCACTAATTCCAAAGTTAGATCAAATTGTCATTATGAGAAATAAAATTTATGGGAAAGGGTGGTTATATAAATTTATAAATATTGTACAAACTGGTAACATAATCAATTATTCCTATGACAATGACATGCTGAAGACATTTTAAATCCTTAATTACATATTAGTGAGGAGAAAATTATATTGTTTTACCACAACTTGATAGAGTGACATGATATTGATCCAGATATTTTACTTCAAGGATGCATACAAAATTGAATTTTAAAGAGAATGTAACCAAATAACATAAACACATTAAATAAGCCTTATTTAAATGCAAACACGAGATCAAAGGCATAAAAAAACTTGGTAATGAGGTTCACCCACCGTGGGATACATATTCAGGCCCTACTCAATGTGGGGAGGCCTCTTTCATTAATTGACAATGAAATAAAATTACCAGTAATTAAAAAATGACACCTTATACCTCCACTTGGCAGGATGGCATGAAAATGTAGAACTATGTTGAAGAAACATGTTGCATGGTTGGATTCCTTGTGAAACATCATGAAAGATGACTATAAAGCCAAACCTATTTTGGTTGAGTCAAAATATGGCCCTCGAGAATCTCATAGATTCCCCAAAGATTCCCTTCCAAGGGCTGACTGAAGTTCAATTGTGCAGATGAAGACACTGACTTGACCATTGCATTCCTTATAGAAAATAAAGTAAAATGAGTATAAACTCAGCCTATTTTTGCTTTGCTGATTTCTCACGCTACAATGAATCTCAATATTCCCCGCAAGATTCCATGTAGAGTATTCCTCTAATATTCCCAAGAATTTTTCTCCAACTCTGTGCTCAGGAGGGGCATGGTTCGGCTTTGGTTCTATAGGAATTGTCATCAGCTAGATCCTCACATGTTAGCCTCTTCCGTTGGCAAATTTTTTGTGGTTTAATTGAGTGTGGGTGGTTGACCTATCAAAGTTCACCACCTATGGTATGTTGGAAACATGCTAGATTAGGGTCTGGGTGACCCAGGGTCGAACCCCAACCAAGGAAAGTCGTAGTATAATTTTGATGCATGATTTAGTATTGTTTTGGCATGAGGTTTTAACATTTTGCTGTCAGACCCGCCTCGTGGGTTCAACTCGTGCCGTTAGTATATAGATAACTATGCTTTATTTAATATTTTATTTTATTCCCGCCATACTAGTTTCCCGTCGAGTTTTTAAGGGTTACCACTCATTTTAAGTAGATGACAAATTTACTGTCGCTGACCACTAAACTGGACCAAAATGTCACCTCTTTAGGAAAATCTGACATGCTGATGGCTACCACATCTCATGCCCAAATTGGCCCCTACAGTTAATTGGGTGACTAACTAGGCTAGTAACATCAGCTGACATCTGTGGCATCCTAATTGGCTCTCCCTCACTCATACTGCCACATTACTTGCTAACATCACCATCCATATGAATGATGTCAACATCCATACAAGTCACATCAACATGCCAAGTGTCCCTGCAATGCAAAATTTTTAATTGTTTTAGAAAAACTTCATCATGCCATAACTTCTTCATACGATGTTAGATTGAGGTGTCATTCACATTGTTGAATTTAGAACAATGAGCTCATCAATTTGAGACTAGTTTCACTGTGTTTTGAGGATTATGAAAATTTGGCCTTTTAGGATCCTCTTGTATCAAATATATTGATAGGAAATTACATGGAATATTAGGATCACATAATACATTACTAAAATGACCATTATCTACGTGAACTATTCTAGAACCCATAATGCTAAGAGATCTATCATCACCAAAAAATATTAGTTTGGTGTTACAATCATTAAGACCATAAAATATGGCAATATCCTTATAGATATGATGAGATCATCTGTAATAAATAAGCCACTCATTAGATCAAGTATACATTGCATTGGACAAGAAACGATAAGTGAAATGTGCATATCCATGACAAGAAGTGTAATAAGAAGAACTAAAATTGTTGTTTTACTCCACAATTCCTATTTCGAAAGCCTCAAATTTTTAAAAACGTTTAGACACTATATGAAGATCTTTCCCAAAATAAATGAGATGTTTATCAATATTCTTACACTTTTATTTTGGCCCTTTTGTCACCATTTGGATTATAATATGGGTGATAGGGTTAGAGACACTTGTTTTTCTTATTTTTGTGATGATATTGCTTCTTTGGATGCTAGGTGTTGTCTTTCTATTGGGCCATTAATTCCTTGTTAGATGTAACTACAGTGCTGATCACTTTAATATGAAAGAGTTTATCCTTCTCTCTAATCAAATATTTACAAAAATATTCAAGAGAAGGTATTTGATATGCATCCCCTAGAGTTTCTCTAGTGGCATAAAATGTAGATACCAAGCTAGAATATGCAAAACCAAGCTTAGAAAGATTAATATAAATGTAGTGGTCATCATTTGCATTGACTTGATATGTTATAAGTAAATATGTATTTATTTTGAACTAATATTCAACGAAAGTGAAGTCACTAGGAATTTAGATGATGATTTGATTTTCATACTAACAAATTCTAATCACATTAGATAAACCAAATTGTTTTTCCAACTTCTTCCAAACTTTATCCAAGACATCGATTCCTTGTATATGAAATTGTAAATTAGGAGAAATTGACATTCCAATTAATCGACTTTCTTTTTAATTATTATTATATCATTTTTCTTTCTTATTAGCATCACTTGGGTTTTTTATTTTTGTAACATTATTTGATACAATCCTTTACTTCTTAGTATATCCTCTATGTTGATTTCCGTGTGGAGTAGTTTCTATTAGAAAGAAAAAATGTATTTGCAATGGTCAGCTAAAATTATGTATGTAATATCGTTTCAATAATTGAAAATGAATATTGATATGGAAAACATTTCCAGAAAAAGATGTTGTTTGGAAAAAACAAAATTAAAAATGCACTTCGAATGTGTAAGTTATACATCTAAAAATAAACATTTGCAGCAACAAACAACCAAATGTAAAGTAGAAGTTGGGCCACATGATGATGGTTGTTCCCAAGAAATATTATTTTCTCTCACTAAATTTGTCTATAAGTTGAATTTTACATATAAATTACTTTATAAAGTGACCCAATTTAATTATAAAGTAAGAATTGTTTTAACAGTTAAGTTACTTTATAGAGGACTGTTGCAAGCAAAAAAATATAACTTGAAAAATGGTTAAAAATATTTTACAGTGATTTAGCTTTATATTATTAGTGAAATACACCTTACAAAAAAGTTATAAATTAGCTTAAATTTGAATACCTTCTTCTAAAATTAACATAAAATGAACTCGATATCTCTTGCTAAATAAAGTAACTTTTATTTAAGTGAGCCAATGCAAAACACATAAATATAATAGTAAATAAGGATGTTTTTGTTGTTGTTCTTGTTTCACCATGATGTGTCTTCTTAACCAAGAAAAAAATGTGTTCATCCAATAATAGACAACTTGGAAAAAAGTTCAAGGCTCTATAAAGTGGGGTTAGATATCTAAAGACTTACATAGAAACTAAAAGTTTTCTCTCTATTTCTCACTTACCTAAATGGCATAGAGCACACATTGTGTTTATTATTTTTCCATCATTGCATAGAGTGAAAAGTAGAAACCTTACATAGATTGGAAACATTAGCAAACTAGAAATAGAAACAAAAATCCAAAATATGAACTTCATAAACCTTATAGAAAAAATATTATATTGTTGGACTAAATAACTCTTAATCTAATAAAAATCATTGTATATCTCTCAAATAGGCACCTTTTTGGATGAAACAAAAGTTGTTTCTAATTTTAAAATTTATCTATATGTAATAGTACAATGCGTTCAAACAAAAAATTGACAAAAAAAAGTAAATCTAGAAAAGATAACAACACATGCTCTAAGATCAAAAACAACTAGAGTATCTCTTCAAATGGTCATGATACCATGTTTGGAAAAATAGGGTATTTGATACAACATAAACATCCACTCACACAAAAATATCAAGCATCATAATGCCAATATTTTTACATATTTGTACATGGTTAAATTTGCTTGAGGGAAATAGTTAATGGCCCCAAATGTAATATACCCCCTGGGCACCATGCCACTAACTACCTACTATGATTTACGTGATCCATGACGTGGACCTTTAGTTTCCCTTAGTAGACTTATTTATTACAACAAGAATAAACCCTTTAACATGTACATTACAACTCAAAGGAGAGAACCAATCATGGCATTCAACATGATTCAAAAGTAAAAGTACTTCGATGGATTCATACAAGCATTAATGGAATCATTAACATAATTACATTGTAGCTAGCATTTTCATATATCATTGTCATAATCCCATGACATAGTTGAAAGAATACTGGCATATATATTATGCAGTAGGAGCCTCAATGGATGGAATTCACTCCATAGTGCATATTTCATACCATATATAACCTGAACCTTAGGCTATATGATTTCAACCATTAGAACATAATTATATATATATATATATATATATATATATATATATTATATATATATATATATATTATTATATATATATATATATATATATATATATATATATATATATATATATAATATCTCATGCATATTTATTCACCATCTTAAAAACTGAGATAACACGTAAGTTTAAAAATGTGATAACAGATATTGCATAAAACCTGCATATTATGTTCCTTCGTTGAATTTAACTTGGATTATAGTTAGGTGTCATAATTGTCACATGCAGCCATATATAATCATCTTCTAACCACCATTCACAAAGGAAATCTACTCATGCATAATGGTCACATGCAATTCATTCAATCATCTCATAGCCAGGAAAACTCAATCAATTTCTCTCATATGCTAAATTAATTTACAACATACAGGGTAAGGAACCAACATACATAACATCCCATGCAAGGCAGACTACCTGAAAGAAATTCACTTGGAAAACTGAGCACTGCCACACAACCTAAAACTGACTCTTCCAATTCACCTCCGAGTAGATAGTTCTTGCCATGGATCAACTACCTCTCATTGATCTCTACAATGGGTATTTAATACCCTCTTTCATGATATGGTTGCCATCAGTAACACCCCTCTTTTATGGATCTTTTTATCCATTTTCCTAGGCTTTTCTCAGAAAATCGTGCCTTTCTCTCTCACGAGGATTTTCCTCATAAAATCTTACATTTCTCTCTTACAAAGATTTTATGTTTTTCTCAATGGATATTTACCTCCAATCCATCAGGCTTATCTAGAATTGAATCTAGAATCTTTATCATGAAAGAATTATCTCTTCACATTTACTAACAGGATTTGGAAAGAATCTCATCTCTTGGTGTCTCTCTTTTTGAAGTGATTAATTATTTTATTTATTTCATAATTTTATTTATTTTCTTGTTACACATGATACCTAGTCTTTCTTAACTTAGGTTTTCAAAGTTTTAAACACAAGGGAGGGGTGTTACATACTCCCCCCCGTAAACTTACACCATCCTTGGTGTATTACGACATCTTACAATATTATTTCCTCATTCACACATAGTTGTCTCTGAATTCAATGCTCCCATGGCATTTCCATTCGATGCAAATCTTCTGATATATATCGGTTACAAGGAGCACATCGCCTTCTGTCGCTACCTAAAACATTTTCTTCAATCAATTTAATGAGAGATTTTAGATGCATAACTCAACTATGTTTACCACAATTAATACCATAATTTGATATACAATACTACTATTTGAGTAGCTACGGCGTATATTGCCTTCCATTTATTGTATTTAAAGAAATGCATGGTTTTCCCCTGCATTCTTTCAAGCCTCAGTATTCTTTTCAAACACTTACATCCTATAGTTTCCCTACATGTAGCAAGTCGTCTAGCACATTTGCAAAATCAATACGTACAAAATATCATGTTAGGTAGCTCACACATAACCATGACATTCATATGTACTCATCAATTATAGATCACATATAATCCACATAGATCAGAATGATAATCAGATGCAAACAAAAATGAAAATAAACCACTCATGCTTATCCTTGAATCAATTCTTAGATTCCTTCTTCTGTACACACTCAAGGTTGTTGCCATACGAGACAACTGCCTGGTGTCTTCATGCATACCTCCACATAGTGTGTACTACACACACATAACTATACATGTCATATACTATGATGCAATACATGTATCCATACTAGTACTATATGTGTCACTTGTACACAGTACCATCTGTAACATTTGTACACCATGCCCATGTCCATAGAATTAAGTCCACGACACATACTTCATCCACATCTTTCTAACCATGTTAGTATTATGTCAAAAATTCCTTCATTTATTTATATTACCTTTAGGTAAGTGGAACAAACCGTGCTCAATTTATTGATAGGAGAATACCAAATTTCATGGACTTGTTCAACTTCTACAACTAGTGAATTTATTTTATGTCAAAGTATTCAAGTGATTTTATTTAGAGATTCATTTTCCTGTGTCATGTCCTTGCAATAAAATGTTAACAAAATAGTATCATAAAAGTCATCATGCATAATACAACTTTATCATGCCCACAACTTTGAGTTTTGGGATTAAATATGTCATCTGGACAAGGTTATAAAAATAACAAAATATTATTTCCGCTTAATCATAAAGTAGATTTTTGACTATGATACTTAATTTATCTTTAATCGACAAAATGATTGTTTGGTACTTAAAGGTACTCCATACTCAACTAGTCATGTCATATCCTCTTTTTAAACTTCTTTCAACATCTTTTCAGCCAGGAATAGTTGTTGGTATAAACTCATTTCCCCTTCAAGATTTATAAATGAAAGTTATAATGTTTTCAATACCACACCCTTTAAGCTTCTAGGCACTATGTGTACAAGGGTGTGATTCTATGGTATTTACATGTTAAGACCTCCTTTTAACATTAAATCACCCCTAAAAGAAAGAGATTACTTATCAAATTTATTAACATGAATTCCCGCATGGTTTATGCAACAATTCTTATGTTCTTCTATTACACCCAGACAACATTATCAATGCAATTTGTTAGGTAAACTTCCCAATATTTCTTGGTAGGGAATAGTTATACAAAATAAGTACCTCAATTTGTATGCTTGTCAAATCTACCAGAATAGATTGTTCGATATAATTTAATCAAGCCAATTGTTCACACAATCTAAATTACTAGTGTCATTTAGTCGTCAATATAGTGAAGTTATCCTATTATTTTAACCATGATCTGTTGCTCAGTTTGTTATCCTTTCCCTTATCCTACTTGATGCATGTGTTATTTTATTACTAACATAATATCTTTAAATCATCATGAGCTGTAATTATGCGAAACCTTTTCATTTACCAATTTCTTATTTACTAATTCGGTGTCATGCTTTGAATATAGTGTATAAAAGTAGGCTACTCGAGCTTGTTCTAATGCACTAAGTATACTTTGTTTATATAAAGTAGAAGCACACCAATCATTTTACTCTTATCCCTTCCCACAAGAAGTACATTTATAATATCTTGTTGTTCTATTCAACAACCCCCTCATTTATTGGTTGAATAGTTAATGTTCTATTACTAAATGGGGACCCTTTATTAAAAACCCCTCCAAGAAAATTTTAGCACCTAGGCACTCTATTTTAAACTTTTAGAAATAAATCAAGATATCAAGTCAAAAACCTTTAAGACTAGAAATTCTCACCTTTTCGCATACCAATGGACTAAGTATGTTAAAGTATTAATTAACGAAAAAAATCCACGAATTTCAATAGAAGGATGCATCGCATTTAACTTAGGTATCATTAGACTTTTCATTCAAAGCTAAGACATAAGGAATTTCCTATAAAATGAAGCGCTTATCGCAATCACAAATTGGCTTTCACAAAGGATGTAACTCACAAAGCATGTCGTAATCTGTGAAATGCGATATTGGGGTAGAGCAAGTGAATACTTATAGTTACACTTACTTAAAAAACAATATTATGAACTGCGGGAGTTTGCAAAGTGCGATTGAACCTGGACCCGATAAAAGAAAATGCTATAAATTATAAGTTAAGTTTCGCACTTAGTGAAAATCACTTTATGAAATAATTACTCATTTAGGAAAACTACGCTCTAAACGATAAAGAATATGTTGCTCATATTGCATCTCGCATCCTGCAGAATATTTAAAAACTCTAGGAAAATGTATGACCAGAAATGCAACAATGTGATTTGCGATATTGCGATAATCTTATCGCAATCGCAAAATTGGTGTTCTCACAATTTAAGCTCGCCACTTTAAATGTTTTCTTTCCCATTTGCGATGCGGTAGTTTAATGAGTAATAAAGGCAATGATAAGAGACATTAGTGGCTATTTAATATGTTTAATGGCATTTATGTTAAAGAGTGGCTTGACTTGATATAATATATTTTCATCTATGTTTTGAATAAAAGCTCCTATGTTCTCACATTTTTTAGGTTAAATGTATCATTTAATTCTCACTGTCATTCTCGCTTGTCTTTTTCCAATAATTTACATTTTGCTCCATTTCATGAAACTTCCATAGAGAAAATCATTAGAAAGAATGGTGAAGAAGGGAAAGGTGACTAAATATGAGAAATCAGACATGGTGCTGCTTTTCTCTAATACCGCATTCAGCAAGGACGGAGGAAGCACAAAATGTGAGGCCATGTATAGCTGGTTAGAAAAAGAGAAACCCATGCCATTGTTAACAAAGACAACAACTGATGCTTTGGAGTCATATGACGCCTCCTATTTCAAAGCAACATGTTCATTCCTGCACCGAATAGTTGTGAGACCAAAGATAATACCATACACAGATATGCTCAAATGGATAATTGATGAAGTAGACATGTTAGACAAAACCTTCAAGAATCACACGCAAGAGGTCATTGGGTATTTCTTAGTAGACAACCCATGACTAATGTACCAGTTACGAAAGCCTCAAAAGCTCGACAACAAATAGTTCCTTGAGGAATTCACAAAAGAAAATGAGGACCCATCAGACGTCATGCAAACCTAGAAATCAAGCGAAGGCAAGCTCAAACGAGATAAAAGTTGTATGTACTCAACGAAATTCATTTATCCCCCTCATAGTTTTGCAACAGGAATGATATGTAGGTTATTCGAGACCATATAGCACCAAGTTTTGCACGGAATGGCTCCCGTTAATAAATTCAGTAGCAAATGCAATAATTATGAACTCGGCTCAAATTTTATCAGACAATTTGGCAAAGGCCACTATAGAATATAGAAGGAAAAGAAGTCCTTGTGTAATGTTTTTCCCCCTTTCTTCATGAGTGCTTTTATTATGGATGAAATTTGTTTTTGTTCTCAATTTCCCAATACGGGATGGAAATGGAATGTATAGAACCCACTTTCCATCCATATATACCATAAAATTTTGTGGGAATCTCAATTCCACTCCAATTTTTATAAAATCTTTCAAGGGGTTATGCTACCTATTCATAAATTGATATTTGATAAATTTGACCCTAGGTTTTATAAAGAGGCCAAAGTAGATATCTTGCGAGTAGCCAAATGGTTTGGGGAAGGGACATTCACCTACATTAAAGTTTTTGGGAGCATTGCTTCACTGCATTTCCTCCCGTATTATGTCCCCGACAAACTAACGGCTAGAGAAATTGTTATGAAACCAGCTCAAGAAAAGATAGAAAACATATATCAATGCCTTAGAATTCAGCCTCTTCGAGGGGGAAACCTCCTTTATATTACATAAATGAACAATTCTTGGATGATTCAAATGAGAAGACCTCCTCTCTATATATAAGAGTCTAAGGGGTCATAACATAATCAGAGCCTACATAACAATAATAATGTAAGGGCACAATAATAACAATAGTGGGCTTCTATGGGGCACAATAGTAACAATATGGGCACTGCATGGGTACATCAGTATAATAAGTGGGTTGTACTAATAACAATAAGGGGTTACACTAGTAGTATAGGGGCCTAACATGCCCCTCTCCTTCAAAAAGCCTTGTCCTCAACGCTTGAGTAGTTCTTGATGCTTCCGTATAAAATTCTTGTCCTCCCATGTGGAATCTTCAGCTGGTAAGTTCTTCCACTTGATGAGATACTTTGAAATTGATCGATTCCGTAGCTGTCGGGTTCTTGTTTCTGTGACTGCTCCAGGTTCCAATATGATTTTTCCTTCCTCTTCAATTTTTGGCAATATTGTTTGAATTAGGATCTTTTGCAACTTTTGAATAAATGGCCATACTTCTTCGTTTGAATTTGGTTGGATAATAGAAATAGCACAAAAGAATGTTTCCACATCCTCATCCTTGAAGAGTTGTCCCATTCGATAAGGTCGCCGTTTTTTAAGTGCATGTAGTATTGCCAACATTTCCTTCTCATAAATAGCTTGCTTGATATGAAGCAGCAAAAATACCCAATCACCTACATCAAAACATTTTTTACTACGATGTTGATCTACTTGTTGTTTCGTTTGATTTTGCACCAAAGTGGTGTTATCCTTTAAAAGTTGGAGAACTTGTTGTTGATGATCGATGTGATCTTTCACTGCTTGAACCTTTTTATTCTTGATATTTCCTTCTACCTCTAGAGTTTGAGGAATGGTAATTTCTTCCAATCCTTTACAAGATATGGCCGCATTCATTTCTTGATGCTCGATGTGATCTTTCACTTCTTGAACATTTTTCTTCTTAATATGTCCTTCTATCTTGATAGTTTGAGGAGTGGTAATTTCTACAATGAATTACAAGATATGGTTGGATTCATTTCTTCTTTCTCGATGTGATATTTCACTTCTTGCACCCTTTTCTTCTTGATATGTCCTTCTATCTTGAGAGTTTGAGGAGTGGTAATTCTTTCGAATGCTTTACAAGGTATGGTATGATTCATTTCTTCTTTCTCTGGGGTGGGGTCCTGGCATATATCCTCTCTTTTTTTTATGTTTCTTGATCCTTTTCTTCCTCGTCTTCATATTCTATGTAAAATAATTTCTTCTGAGCACACTTATGACCTTTAGTGCATTTGTTATCACGATTGTAACAAAGCCCTTTTCTCTCTTCTCTTCCAATTGTTGTGGTGTAACCTTTGTAAGTTGTGGAAGGCTAGGAGAAACAACAATTCCATCTTTATAGTTGTGAGGGGTATGGTTCTTGGTTTCCATAATTTTGCTTTCCACTATGTCACAAAGCCCTTTTACTCTTTCCAATTGTTGTGGTGTTGTTCTAAAGAAGGTGTTTCTCTTTGTATCATCATAATGTGCTATCATTTCCTCCATGAAAATTGACCACGTAACAAGTCTTTTACGAGAACAAAGACCTTTATACCATAAAAATTGATCCGGTTCTAAATATGAAGATGCAATACACACCTTTTTTAACAGTGGTACACCATGTAGATCAAAATATTGCTCCATCTAACATATCCAATTTACTGGATCCTTTCCATCAAACTTCCTCATCTTGCTTTTTCTTGATTTTAGGAGCACGGTCTTGAAATGACTGTAACTCTATACTTTCAAATCTTCATGTTCTGAAATTGTGATCTGTAGTAGCCCTCTGCATCCTCTTTTTAATGCCACCAGTCTGATCCAAATTGGATTCTCCAAGGAAGAGTTATGCCAAATCTCCCACAGTGACCTGATTATAGACTAATTCAGTGGAGCGAACTTGTACGATGTGCCACGTGTCCCTGTTTTGACCTTTGGATCTAACAATTATACATAACAATCTGTAGTTCCTCCTCTTTCTATAAATTCTTACGAAATTTCAATTTGATGCTCAGAGAGAAAGTTATGACGATTTTCCCCAGGTCACATGTTTTGAATGTAATTCAGGATTGCTCAAAAGGACCCACTTCCTCAAATCATATCTCCACAAATATAGTGCAAAAAGCTATGAAATTCGCACCTGAGATTCAACGTGATGTCTTCGCAAATGGGTTTTTTTTGTAGCTTCTGAAACGTCACAGAAAAAAGGTTACAGCGAAAATTCCACGATGACCTATTCGGAGCAGCGAAACCCTAGTATCCAAAGCTCTAATACCAAATGTTATGAAACTAGCTCAAGAAAAGATAGAAAATATAGATCAACGCCTTAGAATTCAGCCTCTTCAAGAGGGAAACCTCCTTTACATTACATAAATGAACAATTCTTGGATGATTCAAATGAAAAGACCTCCTCTCTATATACAGGAGTCTAAGGGGTCAAAACATAATCAGAGCCATAACAATAATAATGTAAAGGCACAATAATAACAATAGTGGGCTTCTATGGGGCACAATAGTAACAATATGGGCACTACATGGGTACATCAATATAATAAGTGGGTTTTACTAATAACAATAAGGGGTTACACTAGTAGTATAGGGGCCTAATAGAAATAGCCTACCAAACAGTAGGGGAAGGTGGATTGAGAAGATGACTTAAAGAGTAGAAGAAGGACATTTGGCCTACATTCCCATACATGATTATGGACACGCATTAAAATAATCAAATATTATTATGTCTCCGAAATTAGCTATAGCTTTGGGAAGAAAATACAACCCAAATGGCATTGTTAAGGAATTTACTACTATGGTAAAAGTAAAATAGTTCACCCATGAAGAGGATGCCTTTCATGATCTCTTCCTATAGGCAGAAAAATTTTCACAAGTTTTGCATATGGCATCAATACTTTTGACCATAGAAGTTATTAACTCTTTCGATGTGTACACGAAAAATAGATTATTAAAGGTCCCATTTTACCTACTGCAGATTGAACCAATAAGGGAGCCAACTGCTATTGTAAGCTTGGAGGGAAGCTCTAAAGAAAACTTTGAAGAAGAAACCCAAGAGAAGTCGACTCATGAACCAGAGCGCTAAGAGTGACAGTCTCAAAATGGGGGATGAAACACAAATAAAGAGTTTGAAGGTGACACAGCTGGAGGTACAGAGGAGACTACCGAGTAGGCCTTAGTAAAGAAATAAGCAGAGGTTTATTCTACCTCAACTCAGTTAGGTAAAGCTCCAATCATTGACCTGGAACAAGAATAGGGGTAGTTCAATAAAAAGCTCCACACAAATAGAAACCCTAAGGAAACATCTAAAATTCAAACTCCCAAGAAAACCGAACATAAAGAAAATCTATAAACAATAGGGGAAGGAGCTACACACACTTAGGACATTGATATCATTCCTGCTATTCCTACTTCAAAAATTGTCTTAAGAATTAAGGAAATACCTTTGTTAGATGTATTCTACAGTTCCACCTACAAGGTTTTAGCCAAAAGAGAAAGGATGAAAAGGAAACTGGACAACATGGTTGTTATGACTCCGGGAAATGAAAAAATGGATATTGTATGGAAGGACTTGCCTATCAACCCATCTGAGAATCTCACAAATATGTCATAGTTCGCAGGACCATATGCTACAACGACTATTGACAAGGTGACAGAGGTCCAAATGCTTTTGAATGAAAAGGAACAAAAAATTCTTCTACTAGAACAATAATTAGCCCAAGAAATATCTAATCAACAAGCAGAATTACAAGTAGTCCAACTCCAAAGAGAATCCGAACAGATGAGGATACAACGCCAAGACAGCCTAGTAGAAGAGGATTCATAGATACAGGCCATGATAGATAAATTTAAATATCATCCGCAAATCGACAAATTCGTCAAAGAAGAACTCAACCTTAGTTCCCTACTAATGTAAGAAAAGGAAGTATTTTGCCAAAAAATATCACAAATAAATCCTTATTGCGAGACGAGTGACGAATTAACAAACGAAGATATCGACATGAGGTTTGAGTACGAAGAAATCCAAAAAAGGGTTCATGAATTTATCACCTGGCAAGAATCAGAGGATGGAAGAAAGGATGACCTACAAAAGCTGGAAGAGTCTCATAAAGGTATTATGTTTATGGATTGGGATTCTCGGTTGAAACAAGTAGAAAGGGAAACAACGATAGAAACGAGAACAACAAACAACATAATAGAAGCCATTAATGAAAATATTCATGTCGCCAATCTTGTCAAGGCCTGTATCAATGTTTCTTATGAATGTCAAACAGCTAGAGCAGCAGTGGAAACAATCAGTACAGGAAATGGAGGAGGCTATTAAACAGTTAAGAAGGATGAATTGGGAAGCATATTGGTAGTTTCTAGTAAAACCACAAAGCTAGAGGATGTCCCTAAGGTGTTTAACAACCTCTACACAAAAAATGGTGTCAGCATTGATAGATGCCATATTTGATGGGCAGTTAAAATCTGCAATCAGCCAGCCACCTCAGCTCAAGCCAATGAATGATATTTGCAACCTTAGAGATCAAGTTCAATGGAGTTATTCATTAATTTATTTTTATTTTAGTTTTATTTTCATATATTCTAAGGAATGTTTTTTGAAACCTCTTGAGCTTTTTTGTAATAATCTATTTTGGGACATATAGTTTAGTATTTAAACCCCTCTCATGCATTTAGAGATGGGTTTTGAAATTTTATCAAAAGTACTTTTCAAGACATTACACTTATGTACTTTTGAGGAGGTTTTCATGAAATGAATGGAACATGATCTGTTTTTCTTTAAATATCTAGCATGTTCTACTGAAATGCACTTTTGTACTCTTAGAATGTGTTGGATTGAATGAGATTGGGTCAATATTGCTGAAGCATGTGAGGAGGACTTATCATATATGGTACTTTTATCATATGATTATGTTTTATTTATGTATTAAGAAATAATTCTTCTTTCAATTATTTTGTGTATGAAAGTCATAATTATAGTTTTGCATTATTGCACTTTTGTATGATGTTAGATTTGATCCTATTTTGAATACATGAACGAATTTTTATATGTGATATATTTTTCTCAATCGTTCTCTTTAACTATTTGTTGAAAACGATTATTGTTAAATGATTTAATTTCTTTTGGCATTTGAATGATCTTTATTACCAATTGTTGTAAGACATCATTGTAGATCACATAACGTATTTTATTCCCAGGTATATTATAGTTATATAATGTTATATTAATGATATATGCATGTGTTTAGTAGTTATATTAAATTACACTTAGCCTAGTCATTTGCTGTTACATCCTCTATCATTTCATCAACATTATCAAATCAACCCTTTCTCGGAAACTAGTCCCATTATCCCTTGTCGAAGCCACTATATCAAATGGAAAATGAGTTTCTTTCAAGGCCTGTACCAGGTGGTTTTCCCCCATGTTTTCCCAACACTTTTTTAGGCTTCAACAGATCTCAATTCATTCTTCAAATTGGAAAGGTTTATGTTTGTGAGATGTTACCCACAAAACCCTATTTATATCTAGATGGCATGTACATTAACGTACACCTTAAGTTGTAAAGTTTCACACATTAGAATTTGAGTGAACTATTGGGAAGGTGCTCTTAAGCTTAACATTGTCATTCTTCTATTAACCCAGGAGTTGCTTCTATACTCCCATTATGTATTTACACTAGATGTCCCTTTCGTGTGAGTTCCATCAAATTTCTTATGAAAGTCATACAGTTGGTAATGTATGATGCCTTCCTACATACAATAATGTGTATTGTATGTGTGCCTACTCTTCACACTTTGATCCTAGTTCAGTCTAGATTTGAAAGTACAATTCGTGTTTCTTATTAATTACAATTGTTTATATATCATTTTACTAAAAGACACCTATAGGCCCAACTATGCATATCCATCAAAAGATGCATAAGTCCATGGTATATAATAACTTGGTAAGGTTAAGTTCCCTTTAATAACATTTTTTCGTAACCAAAGAAAAAAATCACATTCCAAAATGAATTGCATCATTACATATAGATGGACTAATCAAAAGATTAGATTAAAAGACAATATAACATGTCTTTTACAAACTTAACACTATTTCATGGAAGCCTTTATAATTAGATATCCTTCCATAGCACCTTAGAACTTATTCTAGGGTGTAACCCACTTAATTAACCATCAACTTCTGCTAATGTATATAGTATGTCCTAGGTCTCTTATCCGATTAGGTATATAATTTCCTTTTATATACTTTTACTTCTAATTTTTTTTCCTCATGTTGTCCATGATATATGAAAGGAAGCACTTGATATTTTATCTCTTTTTGTTTGTGAGTTACCTTACTAGAGTTTAACATTTCCTCTTTTATATAATCATCCTTTCATAGGATTTCTATAAACTTTATTCCACTTAGTTATGCCCTTAGGTGGACTATCCTTTCCGGTATGAGCTGGAATTTTATTAATCCATGCCCTTATATAGTAATCGTACCACTCATAACTTTCTTTTACTATGAGTAAAATAACATGATGACCATATCATCAATAATAGACATATTTTAAAATTACGTGTTTACTACCATAATTTTCATGATAGAGATACTGCCTATGATATAATTGAGTATCTCACTAATAGTGTAGGTATGGTACCATACTTCACCCATATTACCAAATTTCTATGCATAGTTATCGCATATTACCAAATTTCTATGCATATTTATAACTATGAGTATCACTTTTAAGTTATGGTATACAATATTTAGGCCACCATGACAGAATTCATCAATAACTTAGATTTTGAAAAGTTCCACACACATAATAAATAAAATTTTAACTCTTCACATCATTCGATAGTAATCAATTAAGGTTAAACCTTTTCAAATTAATCACCACGTTAATTTGTAGTTATATTTTTGTATTACTATTTACTCCAGTATAGTTCATCGAGAGCACATGATATGCTTAACACATTGAAGGTAAATTTCATTCTCAAACAAAGTTAATTCGAATTGAATAAACTTGTAGGGCAATAGTATTTTGTGTCTTGATAGTAAAACAAAATAACCTCACTAGGTAAGCAACATTACATTGTTGGAGCAAACAATACGCAGCAGAAATTTAAAAGGCATACACAACGCATAAAATCATAAAAAATAACACAAGGATTTAACATGGTTCACCCAACCAATCTAGGCTACATCCACCAAAATAGAGGCATCAACAATCTTATTATTCAATAGGAGATTACAACAATTTATTTCCTCTCACACTCTCTTCACTACCCAATATCCTGTACAGGCTTATATTTTTATAGCTAGGAGTATAAAACTGAATCATAAATGCTCTCACAACAAATATAGGATGCAATAACTCCTCCTCAACAAAATGGAGCTAATCTAGAAACAAATCCTATTGTTGTCACCTACATTAGATTTTTGCCCAATTTAATAAAACAGAAAATATCAACAATCTCCACCTTGACAACAATTAGCTTGATGCCCTATTTCTTTATTATTTTTATCTTTTCTGCAAGCCAAGAGAAGCCATACACCAATGTAGCTTCTCTAACAAAACTGGTTTCGTGAACATGTCTACACAGTTCTCCTTTGTATGCACTTTTTCAAGAGAAACCCCCCTTTCAGCGATAACCTGTCTTACAAAATGGTGCTTGATAGGTATATGCTTTGATTTACTATGATAGACCACATTCTTAGCCAAACGAATTGCACTTTGACTATCACAAGATAACTTGATGTTGTCCTGTAACCTACCAAACTCACCAATCAAACCTTTCAACCAAATCGCTTCTTTGAAAGCATGAGAAGCAGCTATGTATTCTGCTTCAGTAGTGGATAAAGCAACAATGTTTTGTAGCTTTGACATCCAACTAATAGCTCCACCTGCAAGAGTAGAGACATACCCTGATGTTGACTTTCTCTTATCCAAATCACCTGCAAAATCAGAATCAACATATCAGTGAACAAATTCACTACTCTTGTTATAAGTGATACAATAATCACTTGTGCCTCTCAAATATCGAAGCACCCATTTCATTGCTAACCAGTGTTCTTTTCCTGGATTTTCCATATACATGCTGACAAGCCCTACTGCATGTGAAATATCTGGTCAAGTACAAACCATCACATACATCAAACAACATACTACATTGGTATACGGAATTTGAGACATATATTCCTTTTCTTCATTTGTATTAGGACATAAACTAAAAGAAAGCTTAAAATGGAACGCTAAAGGGACTTACACAGGCTTCATATTATTCATACCAAACCTCAAGAGTATTTTCTCAATATACTTTTGTTGTGATAGCCGCAGCTTACCATTGCTCCTATCTCTGAAAATCTCCATGCCCAAAATATGTCTTGCTGCTCCTAGATCTTTCATATCAAAAGTCCTTGCCATCTGAGCCTTTAACCTATTCATCTCTATTATGCTTTTGCTTGCTAAAAGCATATCGTCAACATACAACACTAAGATAATGAACATGCCATTACTGAATTGTTTAAAGTAAACACAATGATCATATTCACTTCTTATATAATTTTGACTCATCATGAAAGAATCAAATTTCTTCTACCATTGTCGAGGTGACTCCTTCAAACCATACAATGATTTGTTGAGCCTGGAGACAAATTTCTTGTTGTGATTTTGAACAAATCCTTCCAGTTGTTCCATGTAAATTTCCTCATCTAAATCTCCATGTAAAAATGCAATTTTAACATCTAGTTGTTGTAATTCTAAATCAAGTAAAGCGACTAATGCTAATACAATTCGAATTGAAATTATTTTTACAACTGATGAAAATATCTCATGAAAGTCAATGTCTGCTTTTTGAGAAAAACTTTTGCGACCAGCCTTGCTTTGTACCTCTCCTCTGTATCATCAACACCCATTTTCAATTTGTAAACCCATTTACATCCCACAATTTTTCTATATTTAGGAAGTTCTACCAGATCCCATGTGTCATTATTGTCTAATGCCATCATCTCGTCCTTCATAGCTTCTTTCCACTTTTCACTTTTAGAACCTTCTACAGCTTCCTTATAGCACAAAGGTTCATCATCGTTAGTGGTTAAAGCAACTGAAGTAACATAATCATCATACCTTTTAGGAGGACGTTTGATTCTCATGGACCTCCTTAAAGATGTTTCTGGTACTTCCATAATTTGCTGATTATTATCTGTATGAACTTCTTCATGATCTGCATCTGAAACATGTTCATGATCTACATCTGAAACTTGTTCATGATCTGCATCTGAAACTTGTTCATGACTTGCATTTGAACCATGTTCATCTTGACTATCATCAATATTTGAACTGGTTTCAAACTGAATGTGTTGAATCTTAGATACATTATCCTGTTTCAATTTATCATCCACGTCTGGATTTTCAAGTGAGGATTCATTAAATTTAACATCTCTATTAATGATGATCTTATGAGTAGTAGGATCCCAAAATCTATATCCCTTAGTCCCATCACCATATCCAACAAAGATATATCTTTTTGATTTAGGATCTAATTAGAACGTTGATGTTTCAGAACTAGAGCATATGCATCACAACTAAAAACGTTTAGTTTAGAATAATCACAAGGATGACCTTTCCATACCTCTTGAGGAATTTTGCATCCTATTGTAGTTGATGGTGATCGATTTATCAAATAGCAAGCTATAGAAACCGCTTCTGTCCACAATTCCTTTTGCAAATTTGCATTACTAAGCATACTTCTTGCTCTCTCTAAAAGAGTCATGTTCATGCGTTCAACAACTCCATTTTGCTGAGGAGTATATACAATGGTTTTATGTATTTCGATCTCAGCATCCTTGCAATAATTATCAAATTCCTTTGAAGTAAACTCACCACCATTGTCAGTTCTTAAACATTTAATGGTTCTTCTAGTGATGTTTTCAACTAATGTTCTAAACTGTTTGAAAATTGTAAACACATCATACTTCTTTTTGAACATGTAGACCCACACTTTTCTAGAGAAATCATCAATAAAAGATACAAAATATGACGATCCTCCATATGAGGTTGTAGGAGATGGACCCCAAACATCAGAATGGATATAATCAAGGATTCCCTTACTAGTATGTTTTCCAATTTTAAACTTCTTCTTGCTTTGTTTCCCAAATAGACAATGTTTGCAGAAATCTAACTTAACAGACTTTAAGTTTGGAAGTAACTTACGGTCACATAAAATCTTTAAACCTCTTTCGCTTATATGGCCCAACCTTTGATGCCATAAACGAATAGAATTACTGTCGTTTTCAGATACTGTAGAAACATGATCTCACTCTATTCTTCCTTCTAACTGAAAAAGATTTCCAACCTTCTTTGCTTTCATTACTAGTAAAATTCCTTTATAAACTTTCATTACTCCACCTTGAATAAAAGTTTTATATCCATTAGTGTCTAGAACTCCTAGTGAAATGAGGTTTTTTCTTAAGTCATGTACATGTTTTACATCAGTTAGAATTTTATTTGTCCCATCAAACATTTTAAGCTAGATGATTCCAATTCCCACAATGTTACATGTGACATCATTTCCCATGTAAACTACTCTATCATTGATTGATTTATAAGTTTTAAACCATTCTCTATGAATGCACATGTGATTTGATGCACCAGAATCTAAAAGCCAATGTTGATCATGATCAGACAAATTAACTGATAACACTTCATCACTCATACCTGAAATGGATGTCGAACCTGTATCTGTCGTGTTTGCGTCTTTCTTCTCTATTGAAGAGTCTTCTTTGGATGTTTGCTGTCTCTTCCAACAATCCTTCTTCAAATGTCGTGATTTGCCACAAAACCAGCACTTTACCTTACTCTTCTTCCCTTTCGATTTTGAACGCCAGTTGTTATGTTTACTGAAGCGTCTTTCTTTAGAACGACCTCTCACCATCATTGCTTCTGATGTAGAGGTTTTTGAATTTGACCTCTTCCTCGTCTCTTCGGACAACAAAGCTCCAACAACATCATCAAATTCAAGGGTTTCTGATGAACTAAGACTTATAGAAGTAACAAAATGATCCCATGACTCGGCCAACGAGCATAATAAAGTTATAGCTTTATCTTCTGATTCAAATTTTACTTCTATACTTTCTAACTGCACTAGAAGAGTATTAAAGGTATTCAAATGATCAGTAATAGATGTACCTTCCTTCATGCGCAAACTGTACAACTGTCGCTTCACAAGAATCCTACTAGTTAAGGATTTTGTCATGTAAAGCTTCTCAAGATTTGTCCACAAACCAGTAGCAGTTTTCTCTAACACTATGTTAAACAAAACATCACCCCTCAAACAGAGTCGAATACCGGTCAATGCTCTTTCATCTAATTCGCTCCATTCATCATTTGTCATGGTGTAAGGTTGTTTGGATTTTCCCAACAAAGCCTTCGCGAGGCCTTGTTGCACAAGTAGATCATACATCTTCACTTTCCAGATATTGAAGTTGTTTTTGCCATTAAACTTCTCGATCTCAAAACAAGCACTTTGAGTTTTTGCCATGTTGTAACAAACAAAATCTCCAATTGCAACTTTTAATAAATGAAGTTGTTATTTAAAAAATGCATTTTCTTTATACTATAATGGCTCTGCCGTATCATGTTATTACAATTTCAAGAAACAAAAAAAAAATTGCAGTTTTACCAAAGAGAAAAATGCTTGGCGCTTCTCGACGGCACAAGATCCGCACCAGAAACAAAATCGACGCAAGTCATGAAATCGGGGCGATTAAACCTTGCGTTTCAGCGCCAATTGGGATTTCGACGCACTTGGGCGAATGTCATGTTCAAAATTGCGCCAATTGGGGCAACTGTTCCTAAATAAGCCGCCCCAACCCTTATTTAGCTCAAAATTGGCGCCATTGTTTGCGAAGAAACTGAGCCAACGGCAAAGCGCCACAACATTCCTCCTTCCGCAGCAGACTTGGCGTCTCTGTCACAGGTACCAGCTCCACAACATGCTCTGATACCAATTGTTGGAGCAAACAATGTGCAGTGGAAATTTAAATAAGCATATACAGCACATACAAAATCATAAAATAACACAAAAATTTAAGATGGCACATACAAAATCATAAAATAACACAAAAATTTAAGATGGTTCACCCAACCAATCTGGGCTACATCCACCAAAGAGAGTCATCCTCAATCTTATTATTCAACAGAAATTACACCAATTTAGTTTCTCACACACTCTCAGCTTATCCTCACATCCTCTAAGGGCTTACATTTTTTATAGGTGGGAGTATAAAACTGAATCATAAATTCTGTTACAACAAATATAGGATGAATTAACTCCTACTCAAGAATAAATGGAGCTAATATAGCAACCAATCCTATTGTTGTCACCTACATTAGATTTTTGCCAAATTTAATAAACAGAAAATCTCAACAGTGAAATCATAAACCATGGCATGTTTGTGAATATACTGCACTCAGAAAAGGGCAGAGGATAAATTTTAGAGAGGAAAACAAAAGCCACCTACAATAAGTTGATGCTCTTAAGTTGCCATTAACTGGTGCTATAAGTTACTCTAGGAGTTGCTGTCGTTGTCTTTGCTGTTGTTGTTATTGCCAACGATGGGATTGTTGTTACTGTTGCCGTTATTGCTCTTGTTGTTATTGCCGTCGATTTGGCTGCTGGGGCCGATGACGTTCTTGGTGCCGCTGTTGTTCCGGTGCTCGACCATGTTGTTGTTGCCGCTGACGTCCTGCCCTGGTGGTTGGGAATTGCCCATCTTCTTGGCTTACGGACCCTGGATGGGAACGCCTGGAATAAAACGCCTTCAGTTCAACTGAAAAGGTGCATAACACGGACAATGATAAGTTACTGCTCATAAATATGAGCAACTAATTGATTAGAAAGCCGTAGTGTATGAAATATACAACCATACCTACAACGGGACTACGGCAAAGTTGGTAAGCAAGAGGTGAGAAATACAATCGCAATTCCTGCCTTATATAGAAGCAGGCGAACTCCAAACTCGGATTTGAAAACCTTCTGCACTCCAGACTCGGATTTCAAAACCATAAATTCCCAACCAGGGTCGAATTTTGATGTTTTCAGTGCATGTGATAGACAATTCGGAGTATTATATTCATCTAGGGTGGCCTCTTCTTTTTATCTCAAGTCAAGTTGAGAAGACGGTATACTTTAATTTACAAGAGTGTCACGAGGATGGCATGTTCAATCATGCAAACTCCAGCGTCACAAGCATGACATTTATGGACGGTCGATGTGGTAGACGAACTATTTACAGATGTAACTACTCAGATTTATTCGCGCAATTGGCCGGTTTTAGGTTTTCTAATACATTAAAATCTGTAAAATTGGGTACGTTGAGCTTTTCCATTACAACAAAATTGATTGGTATTAGTAAATTTCTAAATTAGTATTATTAGGTAAATTTTAAAGTGGTTTTTACTGCATTTGATCCATTGTGGTTTTTAGTCCTTTGATCCATTCCCAATTAGATAAGTATGAAAATTACAACACACTCCTCAAACCCAAATTCGCAATCTAACTTGGCCTCCATTACACCAAATTCTGAATAAAACCTGACTTCCATTACACCAAAGCCTACATGTATTATACATAAATAAACTTCCAAACCATTACTTTAAATAGTCCCATCTCAAATTCCCAGCAAAATGAGCATGAAACTCCAACAAAGCAAACAATATATCTTTGGCCAAAAACAATATAGTCTCCTGCTACTTACTATTTACGGATGTAGATATTTCAATTTATTCGCGCCATTGGGCAGAGAGTTAGTCTTTTTTTCGAAAGAAGAAAATAAAAATAAAAAATCTTCGCCCTGTCTACCGATGTAACTACTCCTATTCTTGCAATTGGGCAGATGAGTTAATACTTTTCAACCCCAAAAACAATTCTGATTTATGCGAAAGATGGAAAAGATGCCAGTATTTTTGCTTTCAAAAAATCCACACTTATCGAGAGACAACTAATCACTATTCGAAACAAATAGTACAGTGACACGCAGAAGAGCTATTTGAGAGTTTGGCGAGCAGTTTTGGAACATTGCCAATCTAATTTATTTCATTGAAAAGTCAACAAACCTGAATTATTGAAGGCACTTGAGTTAAAAGTGCTTAATTTAACACGATTTATTAAGTATTTGTGAGGCTTCAAACAATTTTAATTGTATTATGCAACCCTTCTCTCGTAGTGACCTTTTAGCATAATTTTGAATGCAACTCTTATTCTTATATTCTTATAGTGACCCTTTACTATAACTTTGCATGTGAATTTAGGTATGAGATGCTAATATATGTTCTTCAAAGGCAAATATTTTGGTTTTGGTAGTTTTTTATTGATTATTTTTTTTAAAATTGGTGAGAATCTATTTTAACAAAATCAGGTTAGGGTTTTATAAAATAGGTAATCATAGTTTATCTATCTATTTATTTATTTTGAGAATATGTTTGTGAAGTTTAGTTTATAGGTCACGAGGTGTCATAGTTTAAAGTTTTACGTGTCTATGAAACCATTTAGTCCTTGAAGTTTTGTGGTCAAAATCAGTCTAAGGTTGGGAAGGATTTTTGCTTGTCAAGTTTCTGTAAGATGATCTTGCAGGTGTTTTCATGATGATGAACTCTGCATTAGCTTTCAAACAAGTTATAGGTCTCTTCAAATAATTTCCAACACCAAAAGTTGTGGCAAAAATAAAATCATTTTTTCAAAACCCAAAAAGCAAAGGAAAAAGCTAAGTGTTGATCTTGGATCCAACACATCAGAGGTTTGGAGAGCAAGACAATGGAGATCGAAGAAAAAACAATGATTAGTGATAGCAGATATCGCATCTCGGCGATTGGAGGTCTAATACACAGCGCACCATAATAGTAAAGATAAATCGTTGATTAGCGATTAGTGATATCGGCATGTCTAAAGCATAGTCGGTAGTTCAGAGGTCAAGAGAGAATGGCATACGAAGATCAGTGATTTGCAAAGGATGGTAGGGTGATTACACTTCAAAAAAGCCCATTTGTGGGATTTTGATATGAAAAGAGCTTCTAATGTTAAAGTTCTGGGAAATGCCAAAACAAATTTACGAAGGATTTTCTTGCAAAATCAAAGAAGCTCGGGCTCTTTCTCTCTCCTCCCAAAGGGACACGTGTCCGTAAGAGATTGGATATGATAAAGTACACATGGAAAACAACTGTTGGATCCGATAAGGGATGTGTGTCGGCCATCGATTGGTTCTAAAATGTACGATGTCGCAGATGATGTTAGCAATGACATGGTCGTGCGGTGGACATGTGGCAGGAAGATTCAACATTTTTAGGGGTCAGAAGAGGCCAAAAAGGGGTGACACATGGCAGTGGCGTGGCAGTGATGGCATCACATATCAGATATCATCGATCAGAGGTTGAGGAGTATTGTTTATCCATAAATGGATCCTGGATAAACCTCTAAGTCTAAAATACTTCATACAAGAGGTAAAAGGTGCCAAATGGCACAAATCCTCTCTAAATCAGAGGAAAATGAAAGTTGTTGGCTGCCTTCAGAAATAATCTCATTGCAGAGATCTCCTGATTCTGAATCCAATGCAACTTGAATGGGAAAAAACAGACTTCAGATGGGAAAGTTATCATAAAATAAAGCTACCATTTTTCAAAGGAAAAAGAGGCAAAAATCCCTTGAATATTGGGTCTAAAAACCCTCTAAGTCTTCCAAATCTCCCAAAAGGGAAAGACCATCGAAAAAGGAGAAGTTATGGATTAGGCAGATAATATTATCGGAGGCTGAAAACATGAAGAAAAACCATGAAATCGAGCTATCAGAGGCTCAAACAATGGTTGAACAAGGGCCGTCAGATTTGGCCAATCAATGGTCCAGATACGATCGACAATCGTAAACGACGAAGGCAATTAGGGGACAGTCAAAGGCATACGCGAGGGGACCAGGCCGATGCGATACCGCAATCGCCGATATCAGTGGATCACAATTGGCGTTGGCATAGACCCTATTATATGAAGAGGCCTCAGACTTGTGCGATTTGGGATTGCAACTTATTGCATCACAGTATTGCGTCAACACAACACATTGTAGCGAGGCCACATATGTTATATATATGAGATGTGAACAGCTAGACCCGATGGAAAAATAGGCGCTATCTCATAAGATTTGAGATCCGCCAAATGCCACTTTTCAATGTATTTATGCATATTTCGTTATTTAACGAAATACAAAGGGGTAGCCCAATTGCAATATGTGATAGCGATTCCCAAGTGGACCCGATAGGGATATAAAGTGGGATTATGGAAATTTGAAGTCCCGTAACATTGTTTTCTATGGATTTCTCCGTGTATTTCAGCGTTTTCCTGTGTTAGCACAAAACGATTGTTTCTGGAGAGTTTAAAGCACTTATAGCTCCTTCCATTATGGAATAAGCGACATTCATCCCCAAGAGCGTTTAGCAATGATTGCTAACACTGAAATAAGGGATTCGAGCGAATGAGAACAGGAAGGCAAAATGACTAGTCTCTCGTGTGCCGGTCCATTTCCATTGGAAAATCGCCATCACACCTATCCATTATGAAGCTCAGAGAGCGACAGAGGTGAAAGGGAATGATTCCTCATGATGGCATAGAGAGGAATGGATGGGAAGCCACAGAGTTAGAGGATTCCTCAAAGACTAGAGAGTTAAGCGAAAAAGCCAATTTTCCTTCAGGGAGCTCACAGTGGATCAAAAAGCCACAGAGCCGAGAGCTCACAATGTACATCCCACAACCATAGAGCTAATAGAAGACATAGAGCTGCCAGAGGTTGGGGCGATTGCAGGGGATGTTTCCTCGAGATGAGGAAGAGACAGAGAGATGATAGCTACAAAGAGTTCAATTGAGAGGAAGCAGAATGCTAGAAGTAGTAACAGAGCTGAGAGGGTCGAAAAGCTATTGTGCTAAGCATCTGAGGGAGCCTTTGGGGTCACTTGAAGTTCAAATGAAAAGCCAGGGAGCTAAAGATTGTAGAGGGCCAAGAAGCTGGAGGTGAAGAGCCAAGAGCTAAGAGCCAAAGCCAAAGAGCCAAGAGGTTGAGCCAAGAGCCAAAACCAGAGCCAAAGAGCTAGAGTGAGAGCCAAGAGCCAGAACCAAGAGCCAAGAGCCAGAGTCAAGAGATAGAGCTTCAAGATCCAGGGGATAAAATGGTGTCTAAACCCACTATTTCAGTGTAAACAACAGGAGTTGAGTCAAAGACTTGTAAAAAAGACTTATACCATAATCACAAAGATCCTAGTTGAATTAACTAGAGCTCACGTAGATGTAGCCCAAGAGTTGTGGGTGAACTCCTAATTAATTTGTTGTCTTATGTGTTTGTTTTTACTACTACATTATTCACTGTTATATGCATTTATATATCAATTTAAGCACATTCATATATCAGCACAAACAAAAAATTTTAAAGCAAATAATCAGCTGAAAACAACTACAAGCATACACCTATGTTTTCAAGCATTTCTTCATTCCACATTGGTTAATCAAATAGACTTGGGAAAATTTTAAAGGTTTGGAAGTGGGAGAGGTTCTTGTAAGTTAAACAAGAAGCCTAAGAGCCCCATTTTCAGATCAGGTGGTATTAGAGCTTAAGATTGATTAACCACACCTTTAAGAAGGTTATATCAGAATGCTTGATTGACAAAGCAAAGACTGCTTGTTTGAAAGGTATTTGAATAGTAAGAGAATGATTGTATGCTTGTTTGTAGACTGACTATTTTCTGAGTTACAGAAGTAAAGGGAATGATGTTGATAGCTTAGTCCAGGAAGGACAAGAAGGAAGAAGGGATGAAGGAATTCTCCTTATCCCGAAGGACCTCAAGACAATCATCAAAGCACAAAAGGTTTGTTGCAAAAGGATGCTTGTCTCTTGATTTATTGCATTTCTTTTCTAATGAGATGCAAGTTGCAGGATGGAAAAAGTTGAGTAGGCAAACTCACTTTGTTGTTGCAACATTATGTTCATTTCAACTTCGAAAGTATAGTGTGCTTAACCGAAAGTTGAAGGATGAAACATTATATTTCATTTCAGCTTCGAAAGTACAGTGTGCTTAAGCAAAAGTTGAAGGATGAAATGCATGAATAAGCTTGATATGCATGAACACGGGGATGCCGATGATTTCCTTGTTTTTGAACATGTATGTGTATTTAACTTGTAGGGTTGATTGGTTTGACATGCATGTGATGCCATGTTGACTTGGGAGAAGTTAACTTGGTCTCCAAATGGAGATAATGATGAAAGTTTCATCTTTTAAAAAGAGTACTAATGGTCTTTTTCTACATGCTTGACTTGAAGAGTCATTTGTTTAAAGGCATGTTTTGTGGGCTTGTACCTAGTCCATCATTTGTATGCAAATGTAAGACATGGACGTGTTCACAAGATGTGAAATCTGTTTCTTTTGTTGAAGCAGGATTTTCGTCCATCCAGTTGTTGTATGTATGCCTGTTGTTGTTAACAGTTGTTGTTGGCAGCCTTTGAAATAGGTACAAATGAAAGTTTTGTGGAGCAAGTAACTTCACATTTATTTGATCCACCTTGGATCAATGATCAAGGCAAAGAAGTTCAAACCACCTTCTATGACGAGTTCAACAGAGTTCTGCAGGCAGGCAAGGAGGAAGACAATTTTTCCCAAGAAGACTAGCCCATCCAGAGAAGGGAAGTGGTCAGAAACTTTTGTTCAGAGGCACTATGCAAAGGCAAGTGTAGGGAGGCTAAAAGAAGAGGGTAAGGCACTCTCATTTACTATTCAGATTAGTATATCAGTCTTTTGGATACCAAAAGTTCTTTTAGTGGGAAGGCGTGATCCAAAAATGGATCTTGGATAAACCTCTAAGTCTAAAAGACTTCATGTAAGAGGTAAAAGGTGCCAAACGGCACAAATCCTTTGTAAATTAGAGGAAAATGAATGTCGTTGGCTACCCTCAGAAATAATCTCATTGCAGAGATCTCCTCATTCGAAATCCAACGCAACTTAAATGGGTGAAAACGAACTTCAGATGGGAAAGCTATCATAAAATGAAGTTTCCCTTTTTGAAAGGAAAAAGAGGCAAAAATCCCTTGAATAATGGGTCTAAAAACCCTCTAAGTCTTCCAAATCTCCCAAAAGGGCAAGACCACCAAAAGAAGAGAAGTTATGGAGAAGGCAAATAACACTACGGAGGCTAAAAACATGAAGGAAAAGCATGAAATCGAGCTATAGAAGGCTTAAAAAATGGTTGAACAAGGGCCATCAGATCTAGCCAATCGATGATCCAGATCCGATCGGCAATCGCAATCGACAAAGGTAGTCGTGGGACAGTTGAAGGCATATGCGAGGGGACTAGGCCAATACGATACCGCGATCGCCAATATTCGCGATTGCGATTTGCGATCTGCAATTGTGACTTGTCGCATCATAGTATCGCGTCAGCATAACACATTGGAGCAGGGCGACATATGTTATATATATGCGCTATCATCAGCTAGACCTGATGGAAAAATAGGCACTATCTCATAAGATTTGAGATCCGCCAAATGCCATTTTTCAATGTATTTATGCATATTTCATTATTTAATGAAATACAAAGGGGCAGGACAATTGCGATATGAGATAGTAATTCCCAAGCGAACCCTATAGGGATATAAAGCAGGATTATGGAAATTTGAAGTCCGGGAACATTGTTTTCTGCATATGTTTCCGTGTATTTCAGCGTTTTCCTGTGTTAGCACAGAATGACTATTTCTAGAGAGTTTAAAGCACAGATAGTTCATTCCATTGTGGAATAGGTGGCATTCATCCCCGAGAGAATTTAGCAATTATTGCTAATGCTCAAAGAAGGGATTCGAGCGAACTAGAACAGGAAGGTGAAACGACAAGTTTCTCATGTGTCGGTCCATTTCCATTAGAAAACTGCCATCACACCTGTGCATTATGAAGCTCAGAGAGCTGCATAGGTGAAAGGGAATGATTCCTCATGATGGCATAGAGAGGAATGGATAGGAAGCCGCAGAGTTGGAGGATGCCTCAAAGACTAGAGAGCCAAGCGAAAAATCCAGTTTTCCTTCAGGGAGCTCACAACGGAGCAAAGAGCCACAAAGCCAAGAGCTCACGCTGTACATCCCATAGCCGCAGAGTTGATAGAAGGAATAGAGCCACTAGAGGTTGGGGCGATTACAGGGGATGTTTCCTCGAGATGAGGAAAGGACAGAGAGCCGATAGCTACAGGGAGATCCATTGAGAGGAAGTAGTAGCAGAGTCAAGAGGACCAAAGAGCTACTGTGCTAAGAAGCTAAGGGAGCCTTTGAGGTCACTTGAAGTTCAAGTGAAAAGCCAGGGAGCTGAAGGTTGTAGAGGGCCAAGCAGCTGGAGCCGAAGAGCCAAGAGCTAATAGCCAGAGCCAAAGAGCCAAGAGTGAGAGCTAAGAGCTTGAACTAGAGCCAAAGAGCTTGAGTCAGAGCCAAGAGCTAGAACCAAGAGCCAAGAGCCATAGCTTCAAGATCCAGGGGATAAAATGGTGTCTGAACCCACTATTTCAGTGTAAACAGTAGGAGTTGAGTCGAAGACTTGTAAAAAAGACTTATACCATAATCCCAAAGAGCCTAGTTGAATTAACTAGAGCTCACGGAGATGTGGCCCAAGAGTTATGGGTGAACTCCTAATTGATTTGTTGTCTTATGTGTTTGTTTTTATTGCTGCATTATTCATTGTTATATGCATTTATATACCAGTTTAAGCACATTCACATATCAACACAAACAATAGATTTTAAAGCAAATAATCAATTGAAAACAACTACAAGCATACACCTATATTTTGAAGCATTTCTTCATTCTGCATTGGTTAATCAAATAGACTTGGGAAAATTTTAAAGCTTTGGAAGTGGGAGAGGTTATTTTAAGTTAAACAAGAAGCCTAAAATCCCCATTTTCAGATCAATTGTGCATCACATTGAAACCTCTGATTGATAGCCTCCCATTGAGGGTCTTCGATACGGGGGTTGTCTTATGGTCACGAGGGGAGTCAAAGGACCAGGAACTAAGCAGAAGAGGTGATCGGTGTTTAAAAATCAACGATGTTAAAAGTTTTGCACCAAAGTATATCTGCCAATTGGAAATCGCTGACAGAGGGGCTATGATATGGGGGCTAATTCACGGTTACAAAGAACTCAAAGAGCCAGGAGCTATCGGCACAAGATGATGACATGAATATATTTTTTACGAGTTAAAGTTAAAGCATTGGCAGAAAATGCTTAAGACAAGGTTTATATGATAAAACCTCTCATGGGCCCTGCCTATTCCCTTTCTATGTGGGTCAAGCCACATCACTCATCACCGATTGCAAGTGTTGGGTAGTGTAAACAATTACACTGTTACCAAATCTTCGAGTGCCAAAGTTCTAATATTGAAAAAGGTCTAGGCACATATATGTGTGGTCCCATGTCTTATGCGGTGGAACTATTACAATACCATAATACTAGAAATAATCGGCCCATGTTCACAGCAAAAGGGGCTTAACCCTAGAAGACTAGGGCTATAGCTATTCTATAGTTTTGATTGTTTCGATAAATGACCCGATAAGGCATAAGGAGGATTTTGGGACCATGGAAAGTAGTTCGGGAATTCTCTAGAAATATCAGTAAAATAATAAAGCAAAGACTTCTCTGATAAATCGTGGATAGGACAGCTAAGAGAAAACAACTACAACCACTCTAGATTTCAAGAGAGAGAATCAGCACTAGAAAACATATTTCGAGTTGTTAAGGCTAAGAATATTTAGCAGAAACGAATAAGAATGAAGGAGAAGTTGTAGAGAGACCTATTTTGATAGAATAAATTCTTAAATTGCCGTTGGGGACCTATTCTACATTCAAGGAAGCAGTTCACTAGTTTTATTATTGCCTGGATACAAGCATATTTCCTATAGCTATTTTGGGACATGCATAATATCTTTTAGTGTATCTTTGCATACATGAATTTTAGAGATATTGAAAAATATCTCTGATCCTATAATTAAGTCGTAGCTATTATTTTGCAAAATTGTTATGTAAAGAATTAGTTAAACAGTTAATGAAGATGTAATAAATCTTGGAACTTGTATGAAGAAAGGTTGTACATTGATTTAAGTTACAATGCACAACTTAATGATTGATAAATGTGATAGGATGATCAATTTCGTGTATACATTGTAAAGAAAAAGTTACAAATTATTTGAAAGGTTAGCAAGCTTTCACAATAATGAGACAACCTTGCAATCATGGAATCAACACATGGATTATTTAAGGTGAATGGTAGTTTTAAATTTGATTGGCCAAGCCTCCAAGAACCTTTGGTAAATCCTGATGTGGTTTCCAATGGAATCATTATAGAGTGGTTGGAAATGTAATTAGCGATGACTTGATTGTTAACTACAATACATAAAGATGGGGAGTTTTTCTAAATTATAGGTTAGTATTTTTCCCAAGTAATTGTGTTCAATGGAATCTAAAGTTCATGGTTTGAAAATATCATCTAGAAAGTTACTATTCATCCTATCTCCATTAAAATTTATAAGAGAAGAACCTACTAAAATTTGGAGCTCCATTGAAAATATCAAGTACTATCCACTATCAAAAAGTTGTAAAATATTTACATATGCTTGTTCTTCTACTCCAACTTTTCCCTCTGAATTAGTTGTACAATTACTAGTGTTCTATATGGCTTCTAGAAATAAAGGTGTTACTCCTTCCAAAACCATTTCTCACAACCTTAAATTTGAGAGCTTAATTGACCTTGAAGATGATTTTTTCAAAACCTACATCACTAAGGAACCTCCATACAAGCTTTGCCAAGTAGCTTTTGGAAAATTCTAGAATGCTTGTGATTGAATTCCCACATATCCCTTAATAGGAATTTTCTTATGAACAATCCATGATGTCCAATGATTGTTATTGAAATTTATTTTTCTTATAACTATTGCACCTACTTTTTAAATGTCATTACTTTCTAAGGATGTTGCATTCTTTGCTAATGACAATTCTTTATCACAATATTTAAAACCCTCGAAACTGTTTATGTAAAAACCCTATTGCCTCACTACCTCCCAAAATATGCCACCCTTATTGAAATTATCTTTCCTTTCCAAGATTTATATTCCCAAATCCTTCTAGAGAAGTAATTTTGGTGATTTCTCTCATACTAAGAAATGATGATGATGATGATACTTGAGATGAAGCTGGTCCCCCAATTAAAAACAAACTATGAGAAACATAACTATGATGCCTATATACATGTTGTTTATACATACCATGCCTAAATATATGTCTTGGCTTTATATCTTGAGCACATAACAATTATCCTTAATCATAGATGTCATGTTCATTGATTTTTTCATTTAAAAAGAATAAATTGCAATGGACCCAAAGGCCATTGTTGAATGGTGATAATTTTCTCAAAAAAATAGAAGAGGCATGAAGAAAGCTTACCTGGTTTATAAGGCTCTAGGAAAATGAAAATATGGCATGATTAAATCCATTTATTTGTAGTTAGTCTAAGAAGTATATGATTAGGAGCTTCCCAAAATCCATAAAAGCACAAACTTAATAGAAATTACTCATCAAGACCACAAAGTATGCTATTCTTATCTAGAATATTGGCTTTTCACTTTATCTCTTACCACATGAAAATATTCTTGCTGAAGTAAATGCTAGAGAAAAAATCCTAATGCATATATCTAGTAATAGAAAGAATTGTTATACCTTCTCCATAATTGTTTTTAAGAATCCTAACTCTGCCTTAAAAGATCAGCTCCAAGGATTAAAGTTGTGAAGGATATTTCTTATTTATTTTGGGCTTGGGATGAGAGATCCAAAAGAGAGATTAAAGATTCTCACAAACATCATCTTTTACAACTCCCTTTTCCATTTACAATAGTACAAAATGGCTAATTAGTTACTAAAACAATGACTAAAATTTGCATATAAATGACTATTTTTCAGTCAGTGACTAGTAGTAGCTAATTTACAGTATCTTATAACACGACCAACTTTTAGTCGTTTTTAGCTTACTCATTAATTGACTGTCTCAATTTTATCATCTAGTAGTATATCTAGTCATAAATTTGGTCATTAGTTTAGTTATTTATTTAGTCATTAATTGCCACAATTAATGACCAAATATACAACAAAATATATTACTATATGATCATCTGAGAAAACCAATTAATAACCAAAGAAATATGACCAAAATGTTGGTTGTCTTATAAGATACTGTAAACTAGCTAATAGTCATATATATGCAAATTTTAGTCGTCATTTGAAACCAATTAATGACCAAAGAAATATGACTAAATTTTTGTCGTGTTACAAGATACTGTAGATTAGATACTAATAGTCATATATATGCAAAATTTAGTTGTAATTTGTAATAAAAAATTAATCATTTGTAGTGGTCAATTATATTTTTTTGTAGTTTCATATTCATTATATAAACGACTAATTTAGTTGTATATTCATTTTATTTGTGTTCATCATTAATCAATATAAACTACTAATTTAGTAGTTTTAGATTGATTTGATGTGTTCGTTATTAATTAACAGATTAATTAGTATGATTTTGTGACTAAATTAAAAAAATGTCATACAATGTGAATTGGTTCATCCAATATGAAAATTCAAAATTACATATGTTAGTTAAAATACTAAACAATATCAAGTGAAACTATAAATAATTTCAACCACAGAAATTATATTGTATGAAATGTCGGGTATTACAATATGATTTTCCATTTTAACATTGGTTGGACTACAATTTACACATGAAATGTTGTTTTATCACTATAAAACATTATCATTGTGTTGTCAAGTCATTGCAGGTGAATTCGTCAACTATGAAGAATTGAACATAAGTCTCTATGTGTGTGTCGTATGCGGGATATTGGCTTTAAGGGTACCACTAGACCGGTTCTCTTCTCTCACTTTTTACATTTGTCACTCCAGTGTTGGCGTTCTCCTCTTTTTCAAATCCTACTCCTTACCACCAATATTGAGTTCCTTTTCTCGAAACAAAAGAACCTAGAATGCAGAGTGTAAGACACGAAAGATGATGAACACTATAATATAAATGAAAGTAGACTATAAAGGATTTATATTACATATACCTCAACATCAACAATGCTAAAGCCATTCTTCCCCATAAAATCAAGTAACTCGAACAAGTTTTCTTCAATTGAGCGATAGTGGCCACTATGTGGCCAAATGGCCTATATAAATAAATTAAAGTCACCATAGAAAAGAACACCTTAGTAACTAATTATTCAACCTTTAGGGAAAGCTTAGGGACAATCATGCCAACTAAGTTACATGCTAAAAAGCTCAAGCTGTATATAACTTGTTAAAACAAATAATCTGAGATGTGATCTCTAATCCTTGTCATTTTATTCGCAACAATAATTTGTTGTCTAATGCATGAACTTGGTAAAGTATATAAACAACTTGTTCTCAAATAACAACATGAAATTAAACTTTTCTAATAATCACGAAAATATTTCAATAGTGTAATATTGATTTCATCTTCAATCTTTGGTTGTTGTTTAAATAGACATAATACCAATTACTTTCAATTTCATAGTTAAAATGTAAAGCAAAATCAAAATAAACATTCAAAATATAATCAAACAATAAAGAGAGGATATCATGGAATGGACATTGCAATTATAAAAAAATTGTTTACATGTCCATCAATATCTTATCACACATTCCTAAAAAAATTGCTTGCCCAAATAACCATAAGGTGAAAGAATCACAACATTAAAAACCATAGGAATACTTACTAGAAACATTTCCGAAGTCGATGGTTGAAGTGCCTCAATGATCTCCAACAACAAATGAATCATATCCAAGACATGATCTCTATATTGTCTCCCCATCCTTTTTCCAATCACATTTCATGTAACCGGCCTACACTAGAGTCAAGTAACAATCAAATGAAGGAATTGACCTTTGTTTTTATCTTTCATATGTATAAAATTTCGATATAATTTGTTTTGGTAACATATTAATTCGAATTTAAATTCTTCCTATCACAAAGATATATCAATCAAGTAGAACATCAGAAAAATTGACCTCAGCGAGGTCCTCTAACAATTTTTACAATATCAATATTTGTCTTGTTGTGATATCTTGGATAGAAAAAAGAAATATCTACAAATGAAAAAGCCATATATTACTTATGTTGTTCAACTATGTATATGGTGTATTCTTAGGTAACTTTTTAAGATGTCCCTCTACCTCTACCAAAGTGGATTGTAGCTTGGTTAAACTCTATATCCTTTCATTCATCATCAATTTCTGCAAGATAAATATCACACATTATTCTTTCCCATTTCTCAATATGCTAGATATCATAAATTGAAAGTCACATAAAAGCAAGAGAAAACCACTTTTTAACCAAAACAAATAAACAAACAATGCCTCTAATAAAACTTCACACCTCAGAAATTACTTTGCCATGTGCTCAAACTAAAGGTGATATTCTCTGAATCATCTTTAGGTCATATTTAATGGGATATTCGTATTTTTACAATGGTTTCAATTTGGTGCGAAAAGAAATATATAAATCCAGGTTATTATCAGCGAACTTCAAGTATAATTCAAAATAATAATGTCATTATAAGGTATGTAGAGAGAAACATCTTCATAACTAGGATTCTCTATTTTAGTTTGGTTTGAGTTGAGTTGGTATTTGAATATATAGTTTTCTCTAAAGAAGTGAAATAGAAATATGAGAATCGAAATAACCCTGTGAATTTTTAATTAATTTGTATTATATATCTCTAAAACATCCAGGTCATCCTTCTCTGCTATTTGATATAGATTTATTGGCATAGAATAATAATGAATTAACTATCAAACACAATGATGCAATATATTGACCAAGGACAGAAAAATTACATGGATTTGGTATTTGTGTGCTCGAAGGAAATCCAACAATGGTTTTGTTCTTTCTTTATCATGAAATAGTATTGAAGACAAATGTTGGTTCAGAAATTGAACTCTGATACCAATAGGAGATGGTTGTGTTGCGTAAGGAAAGGATGAATTGAAGGGCTGAAGGTCTAGCTCCAATACATAGGTATCCTTGTCACTACAAAATAAAAAGTTGTCATCATTTGCTTATCCCGGTAAAGTGAAAAGTGAGTTTGTATTTGTTCACTTGTGATAGTATATGAAAAAGAGAGCACTAGCAAAAATCGAAGTGTGTTGTCCCATCATTCAACCTAACAGAAAACTTATATATTCAGTTGTTGACTATAATGGAAATCAATTGTAAAACCCACTCAACTTGATCTTTACATGACATAGTCATAAAGAACTAGTACAATATAAGCATGCTAACTCATAAACAATAGTTGATAAAAAAGAATATTGGAACATTATTTTCTGCCACATAATTGGCATGAATAAAATTTCCACAAAATTCATCCAAAAAATGAGAAGAACTTATGGCAAAAGAACATATCATTAGTGTTTTGTAGCGCCTTTAACACATGTAGCCTAGGGAAGTAGAGGAGGCAAAATGTAGCAGGATTCCAATTGTGTGGGATATAAAAACGAAAATGCAGAAAAACACACCTGCCAATTCATGAAATCTCACTATAATTAATAGAACATGTTGAGGATAGTAATGATGAAAATAGATCATGTATTAAGATCAAGCCCCTTATTGGTCATCAATTAGAAAGGTGGATGGTAATTTTTACTTGTAAAAAAAAATATCTTAATTAGTGTAATGATTGTGAGGATATTTTTGTTGATTTTTTTACATTTATATTATGGTGTCCTTGCAAGAGAGAGTGATGAAAGTTCTCCAAGTTTGGTTAGAATAGTTTCTCCTCTCATATGCTTATGTGAATGGACAGAGAGCTACCTTTCTTCGGTTTGGAATTCAGGTGTCCCTCCCTTTCATTCAATATGTGGAGATGCCCCACCATTGAAGGACCTTGATAGTTCTGAATCCAATCTTACAGACATAACAAATGGATCTGGTCCAAATCAAGATGTTGCTATGGTGATTGGAAAGGGAGCAACAACTCGAGAATTTTTTACTTTTCCTCTTGTGGAGCTTGAAAGATAGTGTAGGAAAAATTGTTTATCTATTTGTGGTTGTAGGGAGAAAATGTTTTTTCGATTGCTCAGCTTAGAAGAAGAATAGAAGCATATGAACCAAGATGAAGACGAGGATTTTAGGTATGGATATAACTTTACAATCGAAGGGAAGCATGCAAGAGAAACTGATCCTTATATACAATTGGGAGGGGGAAGGTGGAGCATGGGTGAAGAAATAAAATCCTTACTTTATGATGATAAGGAATATATATCATTATCATCATCTAGGAAAACCTTTTAGGAAGAATCATCTTTACACTCATGAGTTGAGGAACGTCGATCAGTGGATGCATATTACAGTGGAACTTTACCAAAAAATGCTGGTGTGGTGATGGTAGTGTCGCATGATGTGCCCCCAAATGTTCAAAATATTCTAGGAAAATTTCAAGGAAAATTTCTTTCTCTACTCCTTAACTCATGTTTTGCCCAATCCACATTTTGATAGACCAATTATCAAGATCATAGAATGATCTTGTCTTTAATGAAGGAGTCCAAGAGCTCACAATTTAAGGATTTGATAATTTTTTTTTTTTAAATGGACAATCTTGTCTAACTTGCAAGGACTTGGGTGTCAAACTTGTTACCGAGACAATGTTATTCACATGTCCAAATTTTGAGTATGACTTGGGGTTGAGTTTGAATGAGAGGATTTTTCTTAATACTGTTTAGTCAAGAAAAAGAACCAAATTCAGAGTCCATTTGAGTTATGATTCATGAAGCATAGTAACAGAGTTTGTGATCTTAATAGGGCCCATCCTTGTCGTGATGTGTTACGTTCAAGTGGAATGAATGCATGAATTTCAAAAGGCTGAGATATGATATAAATCATGGGAAATTTTGAGCAAATAAATAACCCAAACCTAACACTTTAGATATTATATAAATATTGGGAAATTTTAACCAAATACATAACTGAAACCTTAAACCTAGTAGTGTGAAATTAATTTTTTGAAGTGTGGCTATTGAAGACAAATTTCTTAAATACTTTTAAAAATTAACATACAAATAATTTATAAAAGCATGGAATTTCGTTGTCAATCAAATATCAAACTAGATAACGATTAAAGAGATAACCCACAATAACAATCCAAAATCGAGAAGTCATATTGGACAAATGTTCAAAACTCATTGGGAATGTCCTAATCCTACAGGTTGTGCATCTAAAGCAATCGAAAATGTTACCTTGCCTCGGAAACATGGAATGTTAATGATATAAATGACAAAAAGGTAGATAATTAAAACTGACTATTAGAACCAATGCAAACAATCAATGATAAACAAAACGAAAATGGGGCAAAATGTCACATACCCACTACATGAGACTGCCATCCGCTTCCATACTCAATGTTTCCCAAGACTAAGCACGTCATTCCACTGGTGCTCACATCCTTGTATCCACAATAGAATTCGTCCTTGTATCCACATATAGCCTGCATTGGTCATACACTTTCATAAAGAAAAAAATAAAAGAAAATGAAGCCAGAAAGCCTTTTTATTGGTCAACAGTTTAAATATTTTGAAGTGTGTATTTAAAAGGAAGATTCTCATACCAATGTCCTTGCTTTCTTTGAAACTCTATTCAAATACATCACTTCCTCAAAAAACATTACATATCATGGATCGTCATAAGTCAAGTCATTAATTAAATGAAGTTCTATCATCTCTAGAGTAGGGGTGGTATGAATAAAGCAACCTAATACATTGATTTCCCTATCATCAAATTCAATTATGTCTACATAAACCTGTATATACAGAGATGAGAGAGTGTGGATCTCAGGCGTCGAGGCATGGTATATTTTGAAAGTTCCTGCATTACATTTCAAAACTAGAATAAGCCAACTCTACATTGATTTATGAGGTAAAAGACAAATATTTTTTATGAACATCATGGAAAAAAACCATGGAAGAATTTGATGGTCTTTTCACATCTTATAACAGGTTAACTTTTTTAATTTAGGTAGTGTATATTTTCATTAAGGAGTAGATATGAAAAAGTCATTACCTGGTTTTGTTTCATATCTATTGGATATACTGAATCTGCAAACATGACATAATAATGAACCAAAACATAATAGTCAACCTAAGCTATATCAATATATGATTTGTATAAATTTTTTGATGCTATACCTGAAAACTAAGTAGCAAATGCAAACATTCTTAAAAATTGAATCATGTTGTTCCTTGCATACGTAAATGAAAAGCAGAAATTCTATTTTTACCAAGATAAAGTTGTCACCCATTAACAAACATTGGAGATTAAGAAGCCTCTCGAACAACACATTGAGAAGGCACATATTTCTTTAAGAAAAGGCACAAAACATATGACCAGCACCTTTAATTATTTAAAGCTCCCCATCATCTTAATCAATATGTACATAAAGAAATTGTATGCATTATTGGGATATGAGTCCACTTCTAGTACGATTCATATACTTCCACGTTGCATATTAGTTTCAATATAGAGCATGAAAGCTCTTGAAATAGTATCTCATTCACGCTCAAATATTTTATCATGTATGCCCCTGCATACACATACAAGACAACTTAAGTTTACATTGTTTTATATTTTATCCACATACAACCTACATTTACATCGGTTTCACTGTAAAGTGTTGAAAGTAATAGTAAAATCCAGACTTACATGCTTGTAGTTTGAAGCAATGCGATTGAAGAGGTTTTGTTCACATCTAGCAGTTGTTTGATGAAAATTTAGTGATTCCTCTACTGAGGACAACTAACATAGGGAGTGCACGAAAGGTCAAATACTAACGATCAAATATTCTTTATGGTTTGGCCAGTCGAGTGGGCCATCCGATCAAATTGGATGAGCATATAGCTAAGCTTCAAAATGGGTCATCTGAAAGTGCTTTTAAATGATATCCCTTGGAAGCTTCAACATAGTACTCAGTATCATCATACAGAGGACCACCCAAAAACAGACCATCTAATCCTGTCGAAGTTTGAAGAACCATGTCACCCGTTTTTTAAATGACCATTTCTATTGTCATTTTGAAAAATTACTTTAATGTCATCAACTGGGATTGTTGGTAGCACTGACCCTAAATGTACTTTCCCGCCCCCCCCACAAAAGAAGGAATAGCAGGTTGGCAGCCATCAGTATTAACAACAACATGTCGACTTCTTGGGTAAAACAAGACCTTTCCAAAACTATTTTTCTCACTAGCATTCCTTTTATCTCTCAGAAAAAAGACCATTTCATATTCAAGATTGGCCCAGTGAGTGTACTGATATACAACAATGTTTCTTAGTCCATTAGCTCTTGAAACAAGTTTGACATTATTGATCATATCTATAAATGCACCCTCCTTTTGCCATATGTCTACAATAATGCTTCAAGACAACTCATTTGCTTTGGGATAAGAACTTGAATCAACATGTATTTCACCACTCAGTAGATATTTTTCACCAGTCAAATATATAGGCTTATGGTTCAATACATTGAATTCTAATGAAGACAATCCAAACAAAATGCATGAGTTCAAGAAATGAAGCAATGTGCACACAAGAAGCTTCTAAGTAGATTTGCTACCATCCTTTCTCAATCAACAAATTCATGGGTTCTTTGTTTGGTTGTATGATGTAAGAAGCCATAGGATGAGTCGACATAATACATAACCAATAGGCTTTTTGGATAAACAATATCTTTGAACAATTAGAAACACCAACATTGACATCAATAACCTTTATCTTCAAACACTAGTCACCATCCCAATTTAGCAAATCAGATGAAGGTCCATGTTTTAACTCAAGACGCAATGCACCAGGTAGGACTTTCTCAAATATGAAGTCACTGCTCTCATTTGTTAGAATTAAAGACTTAAGCTTCTCTGAACCTAGAGTTCAACAACTAAAGAAGTAAGTGATATAGAAACTGAGGAGTCGCATCCTTCCTTGCATATCACCGATCCACGGATATCAACAAGGGCCTTTATAAATTCAATGCCAAACATTGGTCTAGTTACTATCACATCAATATGTGATGGTGAAAATTGAAGACCAGAATCACATTCAGTTGTCGTGGTCAATGGGGATATTTGATATTAACCTGGTTGAACCTCAAAGCAGAAGTTTCCCCTATCATCAATCCTCCTTAGTTGAGGCTTAACATTGTTTGGCCCGCATGTCAAACCAACTTGACTCTTTCCATAATAGCCATTTGTCACTACTTTTAGGGAACCACAAATATTATTATGTGTTGCTTCTATCTTTGGGATTGAAGCCATGTTTGGCACAACTATGAAATTCTCCAAACTGTTAAATTCAAAGCGATCATTCTCAGCCTTAATTGTGTAGCATGTTGATGTTGCATGATCAAGTTTGTAATATCCCTGGACATCTGTTGTATCTCTTTCTCATCCATCAGCTAATATCTTAACACCTTCCAAACAGACTCCTTTAGAAGTCACCACAAGTCCTCCAACTGAGATACCTATGACCTGAAGTGGCTGAGATATATTAAAATGACTGTGCTCAACAAGAACCTCTATAGAAGGAAGTGAAACATCAAATAATGTATTCTCACCCTTGTATAATGGAAACAACCTTTATTTTCCACATGGAATAAAATTAGAAGCAAATTTCCCATCTCCATCAGATATTGCATGACAAAGTGCTTGATTTGGCCAAGGAGCTTCTTTGAGGGCACTTAACCTCATGGACATCATTTGAATAAAGGTACACATGAACACCTAAAATAGGGTTAACCTGAGAAACAACTAAGCCATCCATATCATAACTTGGGATAAAAAAGATGTCATTTACTACCAGATTTCCAAAGCCCAACTCCATCTCTGGAGAGCCTCTTTTGACAATTGTTAAGAGAACATGAGAATCACATTTTTGAAAGAGAATATTATAGAAAATATATTCTATAAACCTCAAACATTGTACCTCATGCATAACGCCATCCTAGCTAGGATCGACATTAGGTATGACTTTGTATCTTCTTCCTCTATTTAACAATTAGCTCATAGAGCCCGCTCTTTCCACTTCTTCACATTTGATTTCATGGAGGGCTATTGTGTCCTCTAGACACTCATCTTTCCAGAATCTCCAAACTTATTATGTGTGTCAAGCGAAGGCAAAGAGAGAAAATATCATGGCTTTTCCTTTTTGAAAAAAAATGTAGTGGGATTTGATATGACCTGATATTTGTATTTTGCTCAAGGGTTGATGAAGTTTATGTATTCATGATGGGAAGCAACCAACCTATATTTCCTTGGAGTAATATTTGTAAACGTAACTACCTCCCTGCGACGTAAACACAACATTAATGAGATCATTGCTAGTGGAAATGAATTCAACCTTCACATTGGTAACACCTTCATTTATATCTAGACAACTTTCTGCTCCAACAGATCCCATCACTCTCCCATAAATAGTGAACCCAATGAAGTGAAAATTGATGTCTTCATGGCCATTGCAACCATTTTGATCCAATGATACATATTCACCCGTTTAAGATATATTCACCAAGTCAGGGAATATGAATATTTCCGATGTAATTTTTCCACTTGATAATCTTAACATCAAATCCAAAACTGTCTCATTCATCTTCAGAGAGCTCTTGAAATAATTTTTCAGTATTGTATCAAATCTGCACAAATATATTAAAAAAATTATTAATGTATGATGCTTGATTACCAATCAAAATGTTTAAAACAATACAACACCAACAAATTTGTACTTCATCTCCATTGCACATAGTTCACCTGCCTTCATAGAATGCATATGGCTCATAGATATTTTCTAGCTGCTTCAATTGTTGTAACATATATTTTCTAGATAATCTTGATAACCCTGCTATCTGCAATATGACTATCAGTTTGCAATGATTCATTTTATCTATTTTTTTTTTTAATTATGGTGAATCAATAATTATTGAGATTAAATAATTATTCTACTCCTTGAACAGGGATTATATGCAGATATTATACGCAAAGTAAAATTTACATGAGTAAATTTTTAACTTTTCAATACGTTGTTTGGTGAACTAACCGCAATGTGGAGAGCCTGCCCATAATTCTCCATAGTATTAACGCAGGTCAATTGCTTCAAAAATTTTACTGGGTTTCCTTTTTGATCAGTGCAGGGATTAGATTTAAAATGTTCAAATATTATTTTTAAAAATTCTTGAATTTTTATCAGCTTTACCACCTTAGAAGCAACTAGATAAACCTTTACGCCATGCTTTCCCCCGTGTTTGGCCATGGCTGCTAAAGTTGCATTCGCAACCATGTCTACCAATATCTGAAATTTGAATTCAACAAAAAAATAATACATTTAAGAGAAAACAGATAATGAAGTTTTGAAGACATATATGGAAGATCTGATCTCCCAAGAGAAATAAATAATGTAGAGAAGATCTAGAAAAATCAAATAAATATGATTTAAATAATTAAAAAATGTGAAATCTATGTTTGGAACCATCCACTATCATATTCTAGATATAGATGAAAAACATAATCTAATAAAAAAAAATTAATATGAAAATACTCCAGAAAACCTAAAATTAATTATGAAATGGTTTTTCACACTTTGTTAAGAGTTACTCACCAGATTTAGCATAGAATCTAGATCGGATCCGAAGTTTTCCTCAACTTTGTCAGAGACCAGCTTTCGATGAAACCTCAACATTCATTGATCTGTCGGCAGGGTTCAAACTTCCAGACATGTAACCAACATCTTAAGCACCCACCATGTCTCCATTACAAGGAACTTTGAATCTAAAAACCTACTAGTTGTTTTCCAGGTTTCAGTAGCTCACTGCATCTCTCTTTCTCTATTTCCCAACTATTTGTCGCTAGTTCAATCCTGATAGAATCTGAAATCACTATGATGCTTGAGATGTAGGTTTTTAGGGCCAACAAACACATGGATCCACTGGATTGCTGGGATGTAGGTTTTCAGGGGAACCAAACACATGGATCTACTGATGTTGAGGGAAATGTTCCCCTAGGGCTTTTGGGTGGAAACCCTAGCAGATTGAAAGTTGTCTAAACAGAGAAACACACATTCACACAGCCATTATGCTATTATAAGCAAATTCTATAGTAAGAGGGGCGTACCTCAGGTCCTACGTTCGAGAAGTTCCTTTAGGGTCCAAACCCTTCTTCAAGTCCCTTTCGCTCCTTTGTCCTACAAAACAACCAATTCCAAAGAATACAACAGTATATGGACAAAGACTTATAAAGAAATCATCTTTATGTTATACAGGAAGGTAGTTAGTTATGAACTTTAAACAACCATTCACATATGAATTCTAACATGAATATCATAAACATAAAGAAGATGCATATCAGGAACCAAGACGTGTCTCTTTATTATAGAAAAATAGAATGTACAAAAGGAGTAATATCACCTGAGTAACCTTTTGCAGGCTCCAAGCAAAGCTTCCTTCCGGATCCGTCCAGCCTCAAGCCCTTAGCATATCTCCTTCCAAGACTCACTCCATGATGCCATAACTAGTGGATGAACATCAACACACAAGGAAACAAGGGTTTCCTGTACAAATGGGGGAAGTGCAGAAGGCACAAGGGTCTTCAGACCTGGTCAGGGGAAAAATCTTAGTATAATAACCTTTCTCTCTCTTCTCCCCTCCCTTAGGCCTTCCCTTTGAGGTCTTTTTATACCTCTCCCAAAGTAGTTTTTTAGTTGGGAGTTGATTGGGAACAGTTGGGCCACGGGCACTAACAGGTGATCAACAAGTAAAACCTGCGATCTCCGCCCAAAAATAAGGAGTTTTATATTTTTTTAAGTGTTTTAATACATATACGCGGGTTGGGTATATGCCTACCCACGTATACATGCGTTTAACTCAGGGCAATGTCGTGTACAAGGAATAAAACACTATTTTTTTAAATTTTGGACCAGGTCTGGAAGGAGGGGTTGCCCTAGGCCATGAGTGCAGCATCACAAACCATAATAGTGAGATTTGGAGCTATAACAGATGCCCCCTAATATATGAGGTCATAAGTGGTACATGATGGCCGAAATATATTAAGCAAGTACATGGAAAGGAAATCTGCCAAAAACCGAGGAGTAGTTCACCAGAATTCAGCCTGCCAAGCCACAAAAGGAGATCAGAAAGAAACACCGTCTGAGGCGGGCATACCCATGCTCAGAGAAAGAAAAGCATGTCTGCATATCAAGTACAAGCGGATCCACTAAGTATATAAGTATAAATGACTGGAAAATACATAATCGATCATCTGATCACGATCGAAAAAGTACATGTCTGAATATCACATATAAGACTACCAATGATACTGAAAAATACAACGGATCACTGATATCAAAGACTGATCCCAAAAGGTAGCTACTGAACATGATGGAAAAGGATGGTACTACACTACAAACTCAGGTTCCAGCATATAGAATGTCGCCATAATTGACTGCAACATATAAGGTGGAGTGGTATCAACTAGCAACAACAGGAGCAACTGTCAAGTGAACCAATGAATGCTGATACAACCTGAGGTCTTCACGGACCGCCGTGGTACATTTCTACACCATGGGAATAAATGATCTGAAGTTGACCATGTGAGAAATTGTTTGATTACCGGTCATTGATGTATACCATGAACAAACGCGAGACTACTCACCGATAATGATAATGAGCGTCAAGGTACCCAATACAATCCAACAAGTGCGAATAGATGAGCTGGAGTCAAACACCTGTAAGAATCTATCGATCGGGAGACAATGATGGTTTCCCACTGTCGATAGTGAAGGATCTGCCACTAATGAATGCAAACCCCAAGGTACTGCCAAATGGACTCTAGATCTTTGCCCCAGAGCAATGAGTCAGAGTCGATAGGGAAAGATCCGCTAGAAGGAAGGCATTAAGGCATCCTTCATCAATCTAGTGGGAGTGTAACCCGTAGGCCAATAATGTGGAAGGAATCGGACGAAAGAGATGTAGTAACCAAACCAAAGTATGTTTTCGGCGTACACAAGATGTGGCTAGCGCACGACAGAAACCATCTGAACCAAACAATAATGAAAGCTGACACAGAGGCGAGGTATCCACCAATGGGGTCAAATGGAAACCAAGGTACTGCACGAATCCCAATGTGTGATAATGTAAGCTGATGTCGAACATAAGGGAAACCACTGAGTCAAAGACCCATGATATTGATCGATGCCGAGCACAAGGTAACCTATAAATAATGCAAATAGGGCCAGGGTGCAGCTCTAGGTTTGTCCTCAGAGCAAGATGTCGTCGTCGATAAGGACAAGACCCGCCAGCAAGAAGTCAATGGAGACCTTCTCAAACCGGCACGAGTAAAGGACCAATATAACTGATGTGATAATAGACATGACACT
>APFE031631750.1:80600-106570 GCA_000404065.3 Pinus taeda
TTAATATATCATGATATATATTAACTCTATATATACGGAAGGTAAGAACAAAGACATAAAGCTATAGAAGTGGAGAGATAGGGGGAGTGACAAGTGAGAGATGGAGATAAACTGAAGGAGAGGGGAGAGGAGGAATAAAAAGAGAGAGAGGTAGAGAAGGTTACAAGAGGGAGAGGTAGACACAAAGATGGAGGGGGAAGAGAGAGGAGAGTGGGAGGGAGATAGTGAGAGGCTTGGAGGGCAGAGAGAGAGACAAGGGAAGAGGGATAAACGTAGGAGAGAAAGGGTGAGAGAGGAAGGAGGAGAGAGAGGAGGAGAGATGGAGGGATAGAGATATGGAGTTGGAGGGGGAGAGAGGGAGGGAAGAAGAAAGACATAGAGAGTGAGAAGTAGAGAGATAGAGGGAGTGACAAGCAAGAGATGGAGAGAAAGAGTGTATGTTTAGGGGTGAGATAAAGAGACAAATAAGGAGAGATAGAGAGAATGGGGGAGAGAAGGAGACAGGAGGAGAGGAGGATTATAGTACATAAGTTAGAGAGAGAGAGAGAGAAGATATATGATTGGAGGGAAAAGAGAAGAGAGAGGGTAGAGAGAGATAGAGAGCGTGGGAGAGTGAGAGAGAGGAAGAATGAGAGATAATACTTGAGAGAGAGAATGAGAGTGATGGGGTAAGAGAGAGGAAGAGAGAGAGAGAGAGAGAGAGAGAGAGAGAGAGAGAGAGAGTGAGTGATGTGGGAAGAGGGAGGGAGGTAGGAGAGAAATGGAGAAAGCGGAAGTATGAGAAAGAATATTTGAGAGGGATGAGGACAGAGGGAGGGAGAGAGGAGGAGAGAGGGAGGGATAGGGAGATGGAGTTGGAGGTGGAGAGAGGGAGGGAAGAATAAATACATAGAGAGTGAGAAGTGTTGAGAGAGAGGTAGTAACAAGGGATAGATGGAGAGAGAGAGTGTATGTGTGGGGTTGAGATAAACACAAAGAAGGAGAGATGGAGAGACTGGAGGAGAGAAGGAGAGGGTGGGATATATTAATAGAGTTGGAGGTTGAAGAGTAAGAGAGAGAGAGAGAAAGAGAGGAAGGAAGAGAAATCATATGTTAGAGATTAGAGTGAGGGAGGGAAAGAGAGATGGAATTGGAGGGGGGGAAGAGAGAGGTCAGAAGAAAGAAATATAGAGAGAAAGGTGGAGAGAGAGAGCGAGAGAGAGGAAGTGATAAAGAGGATGGAGAGAGAGGGAGAGAGGAAAGAAGTAGGGAAGAGAGATAGAAATGGGAGAGAGGGAGAGAAGAGGAAGAGAGAGAGAGAGAGGAGGAGGGAGGGATACGTAGATATATTGAAGAAATAGAGTGTATGTTTTGGTGGTGATATAGAGAGGAAAATGGAGATAGAGATATAGATGGAAAGTGAAGAGAGGAAAGAAGAGAGAGATGGAGAGAGGGATGGAGGGACAAAGAGACTGATAGATATGAAGTGGAATAGAATGTGTGTTTGGGGGGTTGAGAGAAAGTGGAAAATAAGGAGAGATGGAGGGAGATATAGAATATTAGGGGGGGGGGGGGGGGGAGGGAGATATTTCTTGCACTACGATACATTGATCTTAGTGTAACTGTAGACGGTGATTTCTAATCCAATTTGATTTCTTGCACTAGATGAATTGATCTTAGTGTAGATTTTGGTTTCTAATGATATTTGATTGCCTTCACTAGATGCATTAATTTCAATGTAGATGATTTCTAATCCTATTTGATTGCTTGCACTAAATGCATTGATTTCAATGTAGATGGTGATTTCTATTCCTCTTTGTTTGTTTACACTAGATGCATTGATTTCGATGTAGATGTTAATTTCTAATAATGTTTGATTGCTTCCACTAGATGCATTCATTTCAATGTAGATGGTGATTTCTAATGTCATTTGATTTCTTGCACTAAAAGCATTGATTTCAATGTAGATGGTGATTTCTAATCCTGTTTGATTGCTTGCACTAGATGCATTGATTTCAATGTAGATGTTGCTTTATAATCCTATTTGCTTACTTGCTCTAGGTGCATTAATTTCAATGTAGATGTTGGTTTATAATCCAATTTTCTTACATGCACTACATGAATTGATTTGAGTGTAAGTGTTGATTTCTAATCTTATTTGATTGATTTCATTAGATGCAATGATTTTGATGTAAATGTTGTTTTCTCATCTTATTTAATTGCTTGCATTAGATTCATTAATTTCAGTGTAAATGTTGATTTCTATTTTGATGTAATTGGATGTATGATGGTACATTAATTTTAAAGTGATTGGATTAACATTCTGCATTGATTTCAGTGTAAGCACAAAAACTCATTGATTTTGTGTTATAGTAGTTCAACCTATTAATATTCGAGAGAAGGAGAGACAAGGAATGATGCTTACTACAATATATTGAGCTAAATATTTAAATGGTTTATGGTTTAACCAATCATTTTCATATAATCAATATGAAAGTATGACAATCAATATGAAAAGATGACAAAAGTAACAAGGGTGACAATAAGAATAATAGAAGAAAATAGTTTTAGATTAACCACAATGAAGACTATTTGTAATTGACTATATTCTTATTATTCACATTTTCTATCATTCAACACTATTACCTTGTCCATTTACATTAAAAAATTATATTTCATAATTTTTCATCATTAAAGTTATTATCATCACAAAAACCTGAGGCAACTCAGAAATTTAAAATTAAAATATACAGATTAATCTTAGACATATTGGCCTATTTAAAATTATTATATTAATATTAGATGAATTTATGTATTATTGATAAAATTAATCATATGTTTGTTAGATTTTCTTTGGCTGCACATGACTGAAGCCAACCTAGATCCATCTTAACTCTGGATCTATCAAGTGCCGAGAGGGATCAAATCTCTCGAGGTACAAACATTTCCTGAAGTTTTTCACTCAAGAAAGAGGTTTTCACCTCAATAGATGTGATCCCTCTTGTCGCTAGATAGATCCGAAGTTAAGATGGAACTAGGATGGCTTTATTTTAAAATTGAGGAAATTACAAATATTTTTGAAAGTAACTTTTCATTGAAATAATAATTCTTTACTTTCAATTACATAAACTAATATAAGACTACCTTGGATCTATCTTAATTTTAGATCATAATTTTAGATTTACCAAGGGCAGAGGGGATCAAATCTCTTTTCACTTTAAAAAAGGTTTGTATATGAACAAATTTTATGCCTCTGACACTTGGTAAATTAGGAGTAATATGATTGAATTATTAATTATAATTATAATTATTAATTTTATATTTCACTTTACCTATTTTTATTTTAGTAATTTACCCCAACTTTATTTTGCTTAACACTTTTCACAGTAAATTTTATTTTATGGAGTTTCCTCAAATTAGATGTTAAAATTGATTTTCAAATAAAATAAATTGCCTATATTTTTTAATATTAAAATTTATTTTTAGTTTGCCCCATGGTATAGATTAGTTTATGATAGAATGGGTTTTTAAGGCATTTCTTATGATGTTATTGGTTTAAACTTCGATTAGCTCAATGTGCCACGTGTGAGGCAATGTGGGTACAATTGGAGGTGATTGTGGTAGTGGATAGAATCGATCCTTAAGTACAAACATGCTATAGTTGTCTATTCACTCATTTACAAAAAAGAACAATAGTAATAATAATCTTATTTTTTTAATTTTATTGAATTATTTATTTATCAAAATTAGATTTTATTAAAAGCACATGATTGTATTGGAAGTAGTTTAGGTCATGGAAATAAAGGAAACTAATTTTCTTGTAAGCATTTTCTAAATTCTATCTCCACTCAAAGACTCTCATAGAAAAAAAAATCTTGACCCCACCCATCAAGCAAGCCACCCAATGTCCCCTTGGTGGCCTTCTCTCACTCTTTAGACTACAAGAAGGATATCCTTATCTAGGGGGGAATCCTTAAATATTGAGCTAAGCTAGGTCATTGAGTAATGAAAGGAAGTTCCTTAACAAAGACTAGTGATTTGACACTACTCACTCTCAACGTAAAAGCAAACCATGAATTATTAACAAATTTTGAATGATTTTAACTACACAACTATGCTTATTCATGCAACCAAATTATACTTGAAAAATGAAAGATAAAGCTTGCTCAATTAACCATATAGCATGAGATGTTAGTGAAGCATATATACAATGGCACAATAAAAATAGAAAATGAATCATAAATTGTCTATACAAGTAAGACATTAGATCATTCATTCATTGTATTCATGAGCATTGGAGATTGAGAGTTTGTTATCATCATCAAGAGATCATTCCACAATTAAGATACATGGAAAATTTTAGGGGCGAATGTTCGCGCTTAGGCGAAATTAAGGGGTTTTAAATTTTTAGTGGGCGAATATTTTGTATCATAGTACATTCTTACAAATTACCTCAAATAGCCCACCTTATTTAAGGGAGAGGGTAAAAAAGGTAAATTTAGCTCTTGAAATTAGGAGTTACAACCTTCCATTCGCCCTAATTTTCAAGAATAGGTTTTATTTAAGTGAATCCTATGGGCCAAATACCATATTTATAAAAGAGGTATGGTAAATTAATAAAAGTATAAATAAATGAGAGGTATAGTAAATAAATCAAACATTTTTTATATTTATTCCATAAGTCACCTTACATACATGCAAGGGTGTAAACAAATAAAAATATAAATAAAGTGGAGGTATGGTAAATAAATAAAACCTCTTTTTATACTTACTCAAAAGGTATGGTAAATAAATAAAATCTCTTTTTATATTTAGTCCATAACCCTCTTTCTATTTATGAAGGCTCAAAAAAGAGGTTTTATTTAAGTGAATCCTATGGGCCAAATACCATATTTGTAAAAGAGGTATGGTAAATTAATAAAAATATAAATAAACAAGAGGTATCGTAAACAAATAAAACATTTTTTTATATTTACTCCATAAGTCACCTTATATTTACGAACACTAAAAAAATGTGTTATATTTAGGTGAAACCTATGGGCAAAATACTATGGGCCAAATACCATGGGCTAGATTATTATTAATACCACGCAAAAAAACATTATTAGCCCTAATATTAGTATCAATAAAAATAAAAATGGCACATGGTATTGACCCATGATATTGACATGGAATGTAGCCTATTTAAATGGGGGAATTAAACCAGCATATCCATATTTACTCTGGATCTACTAAGCCCCGAGAGGGATCAAATATTGTGATATGCAAACTAGCATAGAGTGAAAAAATATTTGATCCTCTAGGGCTTTGGGTGGATCAAGAGTAAAAATGGATTGTAATTTTAATGTGTGTTTAAACATTTTTAACTTGGTTAAAATAAAAAATAAAATAAAAATCAATTATTAATTTTATAATTTTTATAAATTACTAATAGTAATTTTTAAGCTCCAGGTTTATGATAACCCATGGTATTGACCCATGGTAATACCATGGCATTCATGTGAGCATAGATTGTTTAAAGGGGAAATTCTATCATCTTAGATCCATCTTAATTCTAGGTCTACCAAGTGCTCAGAGGGATAAATAGATTTCATCCCCCTAAGAGTGGTAGATGTGTAGTTAAGATCGATATAGGTTGGTTTTTATGATAATGAAGATATTAAATAGACTTAGGAAATTATATTGGAAAAACATCTTAAGGTGAATGGTTAAAGCTACATTCAGTCACTTCACAAAATTTAGTAAAAAATACCAATATCTCCATTAATATTGGTTTTTAACCTTTTCTGATTTAACAAAAAAAATTCAAAGCATTGAAACCTTATCACTCTTTCCGCATCACCCTCGCAAAAGATTTCTCACCATTTTTCAAACATTTTCAATATGGTATCTTCATGAAAAAGTTTAGGTACTGATGTTGGATTAGTTGTTTGAAAAATAAGCTGGTTTGTAAAACCTTTCATCTTTTGTGCTATTCTTAATTTGTCTTAATGATCTGTAGGGTTTGGAGCCACTGCACCATATTTTCCTAAAAGGTGGAGATTGTTCACCAAAAAGGAAATTAATCTACATGTTACAATGTTGTTAAAAAATTTGAGACCTATGAGGGTAGTGAATTATGCTAATAATAAATTTATATTGGGAGAGACGTAATTAAATTTTATTATTTAATTGAAGATTTCCAAATAAAATAATAATAAATCTACATTTATATATTCATATATTGATTGGAAGGATTCTCACAATGGTCACTTCTTTCAATTAGATCCCCTTCAAGCCTTTGAGATACGTAATACTTTCTTATATAATACACTTGGGGCTTGCTACTTGTTGGTGTGTTGGGGTAAACAAACTTGGTGTGTTTTTCTTAATCTCGCAGTTGGAGTCTATGGAATAAGAAAGAAATTTGATAACTTGAAAAAAGTGGTAGCTTAACAAAAGTTGTAGAGAAAAGATTAATCTCTCCTACCTTGACAGAACTCGTTGTCAATATCAACACCTACAAGAACTTTGTTGTGCAATATTATGAAAACTAATAGAAGGATATGAAAGAGTGTATTGTAAGAACCTTGACAAACATGACCATTGAAACTTGGAACATTGTTTGTAGGAAGAGAAAATTATGTTTCTTTTTTCCAAACATGTATGTTAGTATATTACAATTTAATGAATATGTTTTCTTATTATCATATATGGTTTCATACTTTAACAAAACATTCACCAAGACTTTACATTGTTTTATTATTCAGTAAAATATTTGCCAAGATATTACAAGATTTTATAATTCAGTGAAAGATTCTCCATCACTGTACAAAATAATATAATCTGCTGAGAGATTCGCCAAAAAAATAATATATACATATTAAATTATTGATAAAATCACCTCCCATTTTTCCTATGTATCATGGGGATTAGCCCATTTATTATACATATAAATTTAGGGTGGTTCTTAAAATTATCCCTGTTAAGATATCATACACGAACAATGTTAACTATGTTTGGGACAACAAAGAGTTATGTGTTTGCGATGATAAATATAGGAAATATTCGAACTTGTCATTGTTACTGAGGAGAATGAAGACAACAAAGTTGAATGTGGACTACTTACACATTTGTAACATTCAAATGTCATCCATTTATCATCATGCAAGTTGCATGAATGAAATTTTGTAGTGGTACTAAGTGAACATTCTTTGATCAAAGTTCATACCCTCTCCTCGGCACTACCACTTTGCAAGACGAAGAAGAAATGTGAAATATATGTGCAAACAACTAAATAAGTTGGAAAGGTTGTTGCAACATATATAGGTGGTCATGTCATGTTGCAAAAGGAGGTGTTAGCCCACTCCCCTTTTCGATAATTCATCAACCTTTGAATTTGATTCCCTGTGAATGTGATCAAATGATATGACCCTAAAGATTCTAATAAGCTCCATAATTTTAATCATCCTTTGATCCAATAACGAAGTGTACAAGGAAGTATAACCTTTCATCCATTCTAAAACAACCTTTGAATCCCCTATGACTTGTAAGTTTAGATTGTTGAAGTAACACAATTAAAATGACTAACATAAACAACTAATTCATATTATTGTAGTTTTTGTTAGGTAGTCATATTTTTTTTCCTAGACTAAATTAGTCATTTATGTTAGTCATTTTTAGTAGTATTACTTATTATCTAGTCGTATATTTTAACTAGTGACTAAAATAGTCATTTATGTTAGTCGTTTTTAGTTGGGTCTCTTAATATTGCTAATTTTTGGTAGTATTTCACTTGGAAAAGTTGTGGTGACTAACGTTTTTAGTCACCTAGTCATTAATTTCACCATTTTCTACTAGTGATATAATGTATCATTTTAACCTATGACCAAGTACCTAACCTTTCCAATAATATTATAAATATTTTCATGGGCATAAATAAGGCATATATCAAAAGTTATAGTGGATCAATGAGTTAGGAAAAATTATGTAGGGCATATTTTAAAAGGTATACCAAACCTATGCCTAAATGTTTTAGGGAATGTGCATGCCTCCTCCTCCATTCTCATCAGTAGTTGTTGGTTTAAATACCATTGGGTGGGCGGACATATCAAAGGCTACCACCCATGGTCCAGTGGTAAGGGTCTAGATTAGGGTCTGGGCAACCCATGTTAAAACACGTGGAGAGTCATTTTTAACGTTGTCATTTTTGTTGTAATGGGGCACCATTATAACGTCATTGTGTTGCTGGTAGTCTCACCACACGGGTTCAAATATCACTGGAATATTATAATATATAATATATATAATAGTTGTTAGTGCCAACGACTTCCTAGTGGGATTTCACTACCCACTAGCCAGTGGGCCAAATTTTTTGTTTAAAATTTAATTCAAATTATCCCTAATAACCATTTTTCTTGCCATCCATTTCAGAGGTCATTAGAAATTTTAAAAATGTGACAATTTGGTCATCGTCGACCACCGGAATGGTGCAAGACATCGCCTCCTTAACAAAAATCAACAATGATTATTGGGCACCACATGGCATGTTCTAGTTGGTTCGTATGACTGACTTGGCTACTGACTAGGTTGTTGATGTCATGTTGATGTCACCTTCCATTTGTCATCACCTTATTGGCTCTCCTCCAATAAGATGACCACGCCACCTTGTTGTTTTCAGCATTTGTATGACTAATGTTAGCATCCGTATTGCTAATGTCAGCATGCCATGTCTCACCTCTGGGTCCTGCCGACAAAATAATTATTTATTTCCAAAAAAACTTCATAGGGCCATAACTTTCACATACAATGTATTATTGAGGTGTCCATCATGTCGTTGGATTCAGAATGACAAGCTCTTCAATTTGAAATAGGATTCTATAAATTCTGAGGAATTCAAAAATTTGGCCTTCTAAGATCCTCTTGGATCAATCCTCCCCACTAAGGAGCTTTTGGTCCTCCAAAAGCATGAACACAATCGACAATATTCTTGTTCTTTCATCTACATGATAAATACCCTTCCTCCTCCTTTTACTTTAGAGCCATAAGTGATGAACCAACATCTACTTTCTATGAAACCTGTAATACATTCTTTGTAAAGTACATGTTCTTAACACAAGACCAATCATGACCGAAAAAATCACACATACTTTCCAATATTGTATACCTCACTCATTGGTCAATATCTACATCATTGTCATAGAAAAACCAATACCCCAACTGTTAACAAAAAGGTTGAAAACATCATCATGTTGCATTCATAAGAAATGGAAAATACTTCATCACTTTTACAATCATTTCACAACATGTGGCCATGGCAGGCTATTGTCTCTAATAAAACCATATATAACTCATCAAAGTGAATGGGTCATCATTTTGGAGTTGATTCGCTTGTTGAACAACTTCACCATCTAATTCTTTCATAGGTACTTTCTAGGCATGGAGTATTTGACATGTGGTTCTCTGATATCCATCCTACTTGTAATGACTGCAAGGATTCTTTCTCCTCCAAATTTTTTGGACCATCCTAGAATGCCTTTTCATGGTGCACTTATGATAAGGATAACTTCCAGTAGAATCCTTACTATCACTGGAATGTGGTGAGGTGCTCTGACCATCCATCATTGGTCAGTCACTCGTTGTCCTAGAGAATTCTCCAACCTCTTTTCTCACATATCCAAGTCCTACATAATGAGGTAATTCCTCCACTTAGATGGGATTTGCAATGCCATGGCCATTAAGGTTGAGGCCCTTTCCTTAATACACCATTTTCTTCAACGATATTAATCCAATTATTGTAGTATGTTTCTCAAAAGCAACGAAATCATCATCATAAAAAGAACACGAAATTAAAGAATCACTTTTTACCTTGGCCTTGTTATGTTACAAATTTTCTAAGGCCTCATCCTTGGGTTGGAATTGATGTTGTAACCTTTGTTTCTCCTCCTCTACATTTTGTAGGAGTCTTCTTAGTTCAACATTCTCTACCTAAATTATTCGGTTGATCTCTTCGAGTTCCTGGATCCATGTAGTATTTGGTTCCCTCCTCATTTTTGGCACAACATCTGTTACAATATTTTCCTCATCACCTAACTCAGAACCTAAGTCCATAGTTGCATCTTTTGCAATCCCAAGAGATCTAATATTCATTTCATGACCTCAATCTAATCCTAAGTCAATTTTTCCAACACCTGCAAATCTCGGAGCTGTGATCTTCTCATCATCCTTAGATTCAGATTCTTGGTCTTGTTGCATAGTTGCAATTGTCTTCTGCTTCTGCTTCCTTTCATTCTGTTAGGCCCCTATACCAATAGGTGTCATATGTCAAAATTGACTTGATGAGCTATGTAATATGTTCATACTTTTCTTGTTGCAAAGGTTTTTCATATTTTCAAAAAATCAAAAAATTTAAGAAAATGTAAAGAGGGTATAGCCTAAAAGAAAAATCAAAGGGTAAAAAGAATAAAAATGGTGAAAAAAATGAGAAAAAATGAACCCCAAATAAAAATAGACTAGGAAAGTGTACAAGTCTAAATGCCACTACTTTTTCATTTTCTGTAATAAACAAATTGTGTGCAGCTTGTCACTTATGCCAATAGTTAGTCTATTTAAACTTGGCTCATTCATTTTTCAATTTCATGCTGTAGAAATAGAGAATAAATATCTGACCAAACAGTATAATCTTGGCAGATAAGTAGATAGGTAGAGTAAATAAAAAGGAGATCAACAATTTAATCTGAACCCTTGGATGTAATAAGTGTAGACTTAGGTAGGCTTGCCATGTAAAATAAAAGGAAGATTTGATAAGGGTTTTCCAGTCTATGTGCGCCCAAATAAAGAAGGAAATATTGCTAGGTTAAAGTAGGTAGGGTAGGTAGATGATGTTGCAGAATGATACATGTGATGAATAATGTCTCTAAATGTGTTAATCTTTCATTTTTCATTGCAAGGCCAAGGCATACACTATATTGAAGACATCACAAGCAAAGCAAAGTCACAATGATTAACTTCCCTTTTCATTTTCCCTGATTATTCACTAATTTACCCTAAGCACTAAGGTATTTGCCAAATTGGAGGGGCTCAAAACATTTCTCTGACTTTTGGAGGCACCAGATCCTTGGCCCAATAGTTTCAAAAGCCTAAGTACTTAAAACCATCATTCATTCACTCTTATAAGTCTTTTCCTAAGTAAAATCCTACTTTACTTAGGAAAAATACAGAATATCACATAAAATCCCCTTTTCACTTAACCCTAAGTTAAATATACACTCTAATGTTTTACTTAGCACTTTTTATTACATTTTCATATTAATTTCTAACTCATATTATATAATTCCCGAATGAAAATTCACCATTTCTCGTATTATTAAATATACATAAAAATCCTGAAATATTAATATCCCGCCCCATTAGTTAATTATTACCATAAGTATGTTTTAATCCGGGATTAACTATTTAACCCGTAACTAGTTAACTGCACTCATCACCCGCTGCATTAGCAAGGAATTAATTAACCCTCACGGTTAATTAAGAAACTCCCCGACCTATCATATTATACAATTAATTAACTTGTTAATTATATTGGGCTCACCGCAGTTAAAGCACCGTCGTATCACATCGTCTGTCCACCATTCGATCACGCCCCCACCATTCCATGATTGTTATTCATACCGTGCCACCATTCCTGACCGCGCGTTAATGCGCGATCACCAAGCGGTTTCCGCCCCATACCTCTACCACGCATTAGGCAATCAATGGGATCACTGGCTCTCGGCCAAATACCGCCTGTCCCCAAAAGTGGTGCGATCCCATACCGCTTACCACTCTATGCATATGAAAAAACGTCACTTCCCCATGCACGTCATTTGTCTGATAACCAAAAAACCCCACCAACCTTGACTTTGTTAAATAAAACAAACAAAACGTCATTTCCACTATTCTACACTGCAACCTATGCTCCCATGCAAAATAACATCGAAGTCAACTATCCAAGTTTTCTAACCACCACCTTGTTGAGAAACTCGTAGACGACGTAACCCAGAACCTATTAGCCATCATCAGCACCTGTCATTGCATTGTTTGCACTATGCATTCCCATAATACAGGTATTTATCCACTTTTTGCTGAAACCCTGCAAGTTTTAGTTTTACACTGTAAATTCCACAGAGAAAGGCCAAATTCAGTTCTAATTCAGTTTGTGTTTTGCCATATAAGTTCCCACACCTGCTGTTTTGCCCATTTTCCACAGAAAACCCAAATTCCTTTATGAATCCACAAGAACTAGAAATGGAAACCCCCACTGTTTTGAATGTCACATCAATCAATGCCCCTCATAAGGACTTGTTGATGCCTCGAAAATCGCTACAACAACATCGGGGAAAACCACCCGGTCCGGACCTTAATGCAGCTCCTTTTCCGTTTGGTGTGGTGACTCCGACTGGAAATAATGGGACCAGTTTCCCAGTGATGAATAAAAACAGGATGGATAAATGAGTGGTTTTCTAATGAAATGGTAATGGATGAATGATTTAATCTAAAATGTAAAAATATGAATAACTATCCTATCCCGAGAAATTTTTGTTTTTAGTGTAACGTTTGATAATCTTTATCCACAAACAGGCATATAGATGACTCTATTGGTAAACAAAGACATTCATTCATATGATAATTACTTTGTTCAAGTAGTTGAAAAAAGTAATCATTAAAACATTATTACACTTATCCTTTATATATCACTGATACATATATGACTAAAAGAATAACATTCCTTAAACATTCAAATAGTGAAAAATATAAGGTTTGCTATTGAAAACACATACATATATCCAATGATAGCAAGAGTAATCAAATGACGATTCACATGAAAGAATGAAACAAGATCATAGATAATAGTACCATATGTGCTGTGAATCATTCTCGATATCAATCGCATTCAAATTCCTTTTTCCAACTTAAAAATACTTTTACATCAAGACAATAGTGCACATCCTATCAAAGCTTTCTTCGTTAGAATTTGGAATACTGGCCCAGTCTTTATAAAAATATACTAGAAACACAATAGTGCAACTTCCAGGTTTGAGTTTTATACAAAACCTGACGACCCTTTCTAAATGCATGAAAGGGTCTATAAATACTTATTAAACTAACTAACTACAAAAATAAAATGCTATTTAATTGGTACAACTAAATCTTGAGTATCTCCTCCACAATAGGTTTGTTGGTAGTCGGTAGAATGATTCATTGTTTCTGTTGTTCTCTTTTTGATTTGAGTTGGCAGATTGCAAGCATCGGTTCCAATTCTGGGGGACGACTGAGACGAGAATGGAGTTGAGCTGAGTATGTGGCATCATGTATTTCGGGAATGATACAACTGATCACATCGGTTAAACATTTGAGGGCGGCCCTTTGACTGTATGGTTTTACTAAGAAAAACCAATAGGTATCCCAAGTTAAAATTTGGATGCCAGCGATTAGTCTTCCATTCTTCTCCAACTCTTGATTGCATGGTTGCTCCAATGTCTTAGCTAACATCAATTTATCTGGGGTGCATTGAAAAATCATGTTAGACAGATAAAGAGTGTTATTGATTAGATCAATTAAATTACTTGTAGATAATCTACATCTGGAAACCTCTCTCTCTGCTTTCATCAACTGTGGCTGCCATTCTAAGAAAAGGATCTCCTTGTGTGATTCTAGGATTTTTGGTAGATTTGTTGCCTGCCCCTCATTGGTGTTTTACCAAGCAAGAAATTTTTTCAAAGTCTCGTCGGTCTGTTCCAAATCCTACCTAGCATCAACTGATTTGCCAACTATTGATGCCGTTATATCACAAAGGGGATCAACCAGAGAAATGTTATGACATAACAGTATTAACTGTGTAACCAATGCCTTGTTAATTTGTAGCACTTCGGACCTGAAATCTGTAGGTTGTGGAAGACTCTTGAACTTCTCTACTTGAAGTGACAGCTGAGCGATTTGTTCATTTTTTGTTTTTATCATTAGTTCATTCATTGTCTTTAACCTGGCCAATGCTTCGGATAATTCTTTCTGCTTTTGTATTGCGCTTGAGTCTATTCTCTATTTCTCTTCAAGCAATTGCTTATTCAATTGATTGTTTAATTGCTACTGTATTGATAATTGTTGTTCCAACTGTTCAATTTTTTGTTGTGCTTCGGACACCTGTGATTGCAACAAAACAATTGCTTGGTCCTTTTCTTTAAGTAGATTACTCACTTCTGATGCCTTGTCCATAGTGGCTGCCGAATAAGCTCCGGCTTACTGAGAAAGCTTTGTTAGGTCATCGGAAGGGTCAAACTCTTCTTTCCACACTACATTAGTTGTCTCTGTTTGTACTGGAAACAGGGGAGATTGATCAAGTCTTCTCCTTTTCCTCTCTCTTTTCACTACAGCCCTGTGTTTTGGACTGTAAAAGACATCTAATGGAGGTATGTCCTCCACCTGCAAAATAATTTGATCGGAGAGATCTTTTGGAATCATTTCTAAATCTGTGCTAGGGGGTGGGCCGCTGGTTCCTTCATGCGGAACCGTTGTTGATGTTGTATCTTTTCCATCTGTTACTTTGGGTGTATTGGAACCTTTTGGACCTTCCAGAAGTTTTGTTTGTTTGTTTGTTGTAACAACCTCGGGTTAGAAACCCATGTAATAAAGTTAATAAAGGAAAAATAATAACCAAGGTCATGAGACACTTATTCCAAGCTTAATTTTGGGAAAAACATCCTAGTACGGGTGCTCATTTTGTTTGTTATGGCTAAGAAAATTGACAAAGGCTTTGGAAAGAAAAAGAGGCATTAATTGACATCTTATTTATGAAAATAAAGGAAATTAGAAGAAAATGAAGGTGAAATGTCACACGGTGCATGTGAGGAGGAAAATGAAGAAAAATAATGGAAATTGAAGAAAATAGAGGCCTCATTAATAAAAGGAGTTCTGAGGATCAGTTCACAACCTTTCTCTCTCTCATACTCTTACACACTTAGAGTATTCATTGAGCACTCTAGTATTGGAGGAAGGAAGGTAAAGGAAGGACAACAAAGCAAATGGAAGCAAAGATCAAGAAAGGAAGAGTGAGATCAAGCGGCTATAATGAGATTACTTGTAGGTATCGACTTGCATGTATGATTTACTTGCTAGTTGTGGCATGCATGGTACATGCATGGTACATGCATGTGTGTATTTGGTTCTCTTGTTATCATTGGCATGGGTCTTGCCAGGTGTGACAATGGATTTCAGCCTTGCCTTGCCATTTCCAGATAGTCATGGTGTGATGGGGTTGTCTTACTTAGTTGACCTAGATATCTAGATGGTTTCGAAACTGAGTGGACTGGTCTCATGAAAAATCACAAGGCCTAGAAATCCTTTGAACAGTGAAGGCATGATACATGGTAAAACCTCATTATGAATACCGTCGTTGGGCCTAGGAATCCCTTGACTAGTAATGGCAGGATACACAATAAATCCTAGAAGTGTATACCTTGGTTGGCCCGAGGAATCCCTTAGACTAGCAGGATACACATTACAACCTAGAGGGTGGACACATACAAATTCCTCACAATTTAGGTGGAGAGATTTGGAGGCATCCGTGCTTGTTTAGGGCCTAGTGATCCCTTAACCTGTATATGGTGGGATTATCGTAAATCTTGTAGTGTATGTTTATTGTTTGGGCCTAGGAATACCTTGGTGGGATGCACGGTAAAGCTCAAGGAAGCCTTGATTGGTTCTATTGTGAATCCCAATTGTAACCAAAACATTCCTTACAATTCCAATGGTAGCCAAACCTCCTACACCAAACGATGTAAGGTCTAATTGGAATTTTACATGAGTACATCTCCTACAATAAATATTGTGTGAACCCACCATCAACATAATGATAGTAGAAAATATAAAAAAACCATGTCTAGTTCACTACTTCATTAAATTACATATAGAATATATAATAATAGCTACATTTAAAAGTATATGCAATTTAGATTTAATTTTAATTCATTATATTGAATTAATTAATTAATTTAACTTATTCCGAAGCACTGACACCATTAAAAGCATTAAAACAGAGCAACCAGGTAGGTAGTTTGCTTATAAATAAATCAAAATTACAATATACTAGCGTCCATTAGAATTAATATGGAGCTCCCTTATTTATATTGAAAAACTATTTGGCTCTAAACTAACTGTATACCAACGTATTAACAGATAATCTTCGACTGCACGTATTCTTCCCCATACCTGCCAAACAATAACAATGTAATTAAGCAAACGAAAAGAAAAAAAATTACGACCGTGTTTGTGCAGACGAAAATAAATGGAAATCATAAACCATGACATATATGTGCATATAATATAATGCAGTACTGAAGCAAAAGCAGAGCACAAAAACAAAAGCCACTTAGTATAAGTTGGTCTACTTAAGTTGCCATTATCGGGTAGTATAAGTTGCTCTAGGAGTGGCCGCCGTCGCCCTTTTTGACGCTACATTTGCTGTTGCCACCGTCACCTTTGTTGCTCGGGCTGGTTGTGTTGTTCTTGTTGTCGACGACGGGATTGTCGTCGATCTTGCTGCTGGGGCCGATGACGTTCTTGGTGCCGCTGTTGTTCCGTGCTTGGCCATGTTGTTGTTGCCTCTCACGTCCTGCCCTTGTGGTGGGGAATTGCCCATCTTCTTACCTTACTAGCTTGAAATTGAACGCCTTCAAAGGCAACAACACTCCCACTTCTGCGAAAAAAGGTGAAGTGCATAAGTGCATCAGTACATAACCTAATGAGCAAATTACTGATATATCATCGATTAGAAAGCTTCAATCTAGGTTACACCAAATATACAACCATACCAACAACTGGAGTAGGGCGAAGTCGGTAAGCAAGCGATGATAAATACAATGGCATAGGTTACCTTACATGGAAGCAGGCGAACTCCAAACTTGGTTCGCAAACCATCTACACTTCCAACTAGTGATCAAATCTGAAGGGCAGGTCTTAATTTCATTTAGAAGGGCACATATTCAGGTGGCACTTCTATAATGAAAAGCATAAAAAAAAGAGCAATTAAATTGACAATAATAAATTATTTTCAAATTTCTTTTTATTTTTTCACATGAGAATGGTGGAACAACAACCCCATGGATGTTGTGTATAAGGCAGGTCTGATATGAGCAGCAACTAATATATCGAATGCATTTACCATTAATGGATAAACAGGAGACCTATATTCCTTCTCCAGTTTAGATAATTTTTGTGACCAGAACGTTCAAGCCAATATACAAGTAGCTCAATCAAATTTAAGTTTATTGAATGAATGAAAAAATTCAGTAAAATTCTAAACAGGTTTAGGATTCAACAAAAGAGTGTACAAAGGTGTATATGTTTTTGGTATCTCCTTTTTTAATATGAAAACATACTTGCTTAAACCTTGCTTGACAGGCGTTAGCTGAATGATGAATCTATGCTCCTCTCCAACTTAAATCTTCATCAAACCTTGCTTTGGGCAGCCTTCAGGCACAACCCAGTGAAATACGTAATACATGGCCCATATTAACATCTAGTCGCTCACAATTGAAACTACCAAATGTAATGGTATCAAAGGGTAATTGTGATATAATAATTAATAAGAACTTCCATCATATGCACAATAGAAAAAACAACTCAAAAAGAAACTGTTCTTTTTGAAATGGGAGCAACTCAGAAACTGCCAAATGTAATGGTATCAAAAAGTAATTGTGACATAATAATTAATAAGAAATTACATCATATGCACAATTAGAAAAAACAACTCAAAAGGAAACTGTTGTTTTTGAAATGGTAGTTTCTGAAATGAGATTTAAGTTTTAACATGAAAAGAAATTTACAAATTCAACATTTCTAAAATTCTAATTTCAGAAAAAATGAAAGATAAAAAAAAGGTTGACAATTTGACAACACTTCTTAAAAAATTTAAGATATTATTCCAATTTTTTTTTAAATGACAAAAATCAGTTTTTAAATAATTTTCCCCTCACTTTTATGACGTGCCAGAGACCCTTTGAAGGACTCTGACGTGTTCAATTTTGATCCCTGCTCCCAACCATGGTCAAATTTTGATGTTTTGAGTGTCTCTGAGCAGAATTCGGCGTATTATTCTTTTTATGTCAAGTTGAGAAAGTGTCATACTTTAATTTACAATAGGTGTTACGAACATGATCAATCATGCAAAGTCGAGCATCACGACGATGACATAGATCGACGATCCATATACTGGACGCCATATTTACAGATGTAACTACTCCGATTTATTAGCGCAATTGAGCAGACTAGTTATCTTTGTCAGCCCCCCAAAAAGATTCCTTGCCCTATTTACAGATGCGACTATTCCAATTTATTCGCGCAATTGGGCAGACGAGTTATACCTTTTTTTTAAACAAAGAACAAAATGTTTGCGCTAACTACATATGTAACTACGCTGATTCGTGTAATTGGGTAGACGAGTTATTCCTTTACCGCCCCAAAAAGGCCTCTCTTATTGTTAAATGAAAAGATGCTACCTCTTTTTAGCTTTCAAAAATAAGGCATATACACTTTTTAAGAGACAATTAATCACTATTTTATTTTTAATATAAACAAATATTACAGTGACTAGCAGAGTTGTTTTCCAACATTGCCAATCTAATTTAACTACTTAAAAAATCAACAAACCTGAAATATTTTCAGCACCTGAATTATTGAAATATTTTCAGCACCTGAATTATTGAAGGCAGTTGGAATCCTAGAGTGAAGTGCTTAATAAAAAAATGTGATTTATTTAATATTTGTCAACGTTCAAAATTTTTTACTCGTGTAGTGACCTTTCAAGCAAAATTTTGGATGCAACCTTTACAATTTTACTGACCTTTTACTACAATTTTGCAGGTGAATTTAGGTATCACATGTGGCTGTATACTCCCGAAGCAGATTTAGTGTGTTTTATCTCTTTTATCCTCTCTAGGCACAACATTAATTATTATTAATAGTAATAGGATTGCCTACTAAGATGCTTTGGGCTCTGGTAGTGGTAGTGGTAGTTTTGTTAATGATTATTTTTTTAAACTCATTGAAAATTTATTTTAACAAAATCACTCTATTAATTATTTTCTTAGAAATGTATTTTTGGTGGTTAATGTCTTTAAAGACTTCTATAGCTTTATTTTGTAATATGCTATAGAGCATTTTCAAGTTTTTTCATGCAATAATATTATTTGGATTAGTAATTAGATTATTAAGGTAGAAGTGTAGTTATTGTTCAAGACATATTTAAGGAAAATAAAATTGAAGATTTTCTCTTCAAATTATTATAAATATTTTTGTGTGTGGGGTGATGAATTGAGCTTGCCAAAAGCCCATCTTTTGTCATTTTATTCATTTTACAAACCATTCATTTTAACTTATGTTGGGGTGGCCTATCCCTATTTTGTGTTTTATTTTTAAAAATAGTTTCATAGAGCCCTTCCTTTGATCCTTAAGGAAAGAGTTTGAGATAACAGATGTCATAATCATTTTGAAAAATTCATGAATAAAACTGATATGGATGATCTCATGGTAAAATTAAAACTTTGTGTTATGTAATGTTATGAATGATTTGGAGTTATTAGAACAAAGCACCATTAAAATCATGTCAATAGTTGGGAGCGTCAATATACAAGTCTCTTGGCCAGACAAAATGTACTACTAATAGTATGGATATCTTCTCACTGTGAAGTCTCAATTAGAACTTGGAAGTAATGCTTCCATTAATGCATTGTGTTGAGTTTAGAATTTGTTTGAGATTTGTAGGAGGTTGTTGAGAGATTTTCTCTAACTCCTATCTCTAAGTTTAGAATTAGTTGGATCTAAGACCAATTATATAATTTTAGTGTAATTGAATGCAATTGTACAACAATAAGGTTATTTGTGTGAGTTATTTTTTTCTATGGATCCTCTTCCATTTTCTAATTTGGTATCAAATCTCATCTCAATGTTACTCCCTCACAAGAAGACTAAAAAAAGGTGAAGACATCGTAGAATTCATCCTCTGTACATAGATTAGTGTACATATGTTTGTACATGTGGATGTGTGTTAAGTTTGTTGATGTGTGTGAATTTTGTTGCTAATGCAAATGCATGTGTGGTGCCATCAAGTAAAATAGAGAGAGAGACCAGTCGAAGTATTGAGGGTATCAACTAGTTGGTCAATCGAATCATGATCTGCAAGGGTCTATCACCCTCCAGTTATAATTGTGTGAGTATTTTGGTTTTACAATTGGGCTCTAGACAACATGTATGCTATCGCTAGAGGCTAGCCACTGAAGACTATCTCAATTGAGCATTCGCATGAGACAATTTTTTTGTGAATTTTTTAGATCTACACCAACTCTAAACAATTATGAAAGCATCAATTCTCTTCTTTGGACAAGTGCATTGATAATTCAATAGATATCAATGTATAAAGAAGTCACTTGTTGTATCATTGTAGAGAGTTCCTTGATAAAGAACTGTGCCAAATTATCAATTTAAAGGTGTGCTTGGAAATGGGTGATTCAATGATACAAACTTTTCTTATATGTTAATAATCCCTAGAACTTTTAAAATTATTCAAAGTGTTTATTCCAACCTTAACAACATACCAATATTTATATATTTTTGGTAAAAGACCTTAGAAGAAATTACAAAATCAAATATCCTCTATGAATATCTAATCATCTAACAAGAGTATAGTGTATAGAATAATCTTTATAACTAACAACAATACATCTAAGAATTGATAGAGAAGCAACAATCTATTTATGTAGAGGGATGAGCATGACAAGTTGTCACCTTTATCTACTTAGTAATGAACACAACTTTGTGGTGGACTTACAGGGAGGTTGACACTCGCCCAATATGCTATACAACTTCAAATATATGTAGAAAAAAGACATGTAATTACAATAAATTACTCACACATAAAACAAATGTTGCTAATGGTCAAAATTAGAATCCTTTGGTTATCTCCAAAAACTTCAAAAATGACAACTATATTCCAAAACTGGGTCCAAGTATCAACCCTTTTCCATTTAAAAATAAGAGTATATACCAAGTACTTTACAAAATATCCTATCTATTACAGATTTACAATGAAAATTGATTATTATCCAGCATATTTTGGATAATCTAAATAACAACTTTGTAAAACTAGAAAATTTCCACCATAATTTCCTCAACTACCCCATGATATCTGCATTTGGGTTCAATGCATCTGAATTTGTTATGTTTTTTCTGCTCGAAATCATGAAATGATTTGATCTCTTATTGATATGCCGCAACAATAAACTTAACTTATCCAACCAATTTGACTAGTTGTTCCCATTCTTCATTTGTTGGATAATCTAGATCGAGCATTTTCCTGTATGCTTCATCTACTTCAGTATAATTTGCAAAGGTGGTTTTACTATGAAAAAATATTTGATCTCATAGCAAATAAAAAGATCATCCACTAAAATCTAAAGTATATTTTCACCACTTATTTCTCCCTTGACTCCAACAAACTTTGACTTGTCCATCGCTACTATCTTCAATGATATTTGATGCACATGCTCTCTTATCATCTAGCCTTGTGAATTATTGAAAGAGGGAAGACCTTTTTGGTGAAGAATAGACTTTTTTTTTGTAAAACTCAGTAATTTGTACATCTAAATTTTCACATTTATCTTTTGTTTTCAGCATAACAATTTTTTTCATTAGAAATTTCCTAGTTTGAATAATTGTGTGACTTTTGTCATCAAAACCTAACTCTTCTGGTTATTCTCTTGTCTTTGTATCCAAATATTTGATAATTTGATTTGCCAAGCTAGGGTTGTTTCCTATTTAAATTGTATTTCATCAATATCTTCCTTTGCTCTTTCCAATAACTCTTCCTATTCCATAATGATTTCAATAAAATAGTAAAAATCAGATACAGATGACATGATTTCCATCGAAATTTGTTCTTTCACCCATGACAAACCTTGAGCACTATTAGATCATCTCAAAAATGGCTAAAGTTATTTTTTCAACTTGAATTTTTCTGTACCTTGGCCACTAATCCATTATATGAATTGATCTTATTCTATTATGATCTCTCTAATGATCTCTTTAATTTATCAACCCTTTCATTCTTCATGGTGAGAGAAGATAATTTTTTCTACCAATTTTTCTATGGCATCATCTCCTATTGAACTAGTATCTAATTCTTAAATTAATGTGTTGCCAACTTGCTTTCTCTCCTTTAATAACCTTTCCATGTCTACTTCCACCTTTTTGTATTTGCACATTTTGTTGAATTATAATCGTTAACAAATTCTCTTTCTCCTTTTCAAGCTCTCCTACCTCCTGTGTCTATGGATTCTCTTTCATGGGAAACTTCAACCTTTTTCAGAGAGCTTGGATGTTGTCATTCTCCTTTTTGATAATTGCTTGAGTTCAATCAACATTTTGAGCGTCCAGACCTAATTTAATTGCAACATCATCTAGTGATTTAATCTTAGTGTCCTTTTCCAGAGATGATTTATTCTCCATTTTGAGCTCTACAAGAGTATTGTTTAAAGAATTTTATAATTTAGACACACTGCTAAAAAAAAATTGTGAACCTGGAATATCATCTCCCTAGTTTGTTTATGAAAATAGATCTAATCTATAGGATGAATCTCTTTAGTATTAAAAGAAAGCACAAATGTTTTGTAGTATTTAGCAACTTTAGCACCAAATATCTTAGGTTCAAGAAATGCTAATTTAAATTGGCCCTGTTCAAAATCAAGGTGTTGGGCCATGAAAATGATATAATTATTCTCCCTATTTCCTTAAATAATTGTTATGTTTCTAAGCAGTTTACCTTTAATTTGTAATGATTTAAGAGAAAAAGGATAATGAAAGTGAGTTGAAGATAGTATATTTAGTTTTAGTCTTTTAAATATTGAAAAAGTTATAATTTGAGTAAATTGTTATGCAGATCAGTCCAATCGAATGATTGTTGTTCCCTCGACATATTGGAGTAAGATTTTGATCAACCGATGTCTCATTTTTAGCAAATTGATCATTACTATTGGAGCAAGATCGAAGAATGGAGTCAAAGGAAATTGATCATTACTATTCAAGGATCTTATGCTTAAAAGAGAAATCCCGAGAATATGTTGATTCTCAGATAGCTCCACGTTCAGTTTTTAATGTAATATATAAGACAACAAGTCAAAATACAGAGGATGTTTTTTATTATTGCATTTTATTGTATATTGGATACATCAATCTAAGTTTGAACTTTCTCCATCATTGTGTAAAACTCTTTTGAAGTTAATGAATTTGTGCAAGATCTTACCTTATTCTTCAGTATCAAATTTATATAAGATGGTACTTTTGGAGACCATACCATGAATGGAGGTTCTAGTGTCTCTTGTGTATCATTGTTAGTTATTTACGTTTCCACATTCGCATTAGTTGTGTTTATATTCGCTTTCCTTTGATTTCGTGGTAGATAATCGATTGAGTTTTGTATCTTGTAATTCTATTATGCATTTCCTAAAATTGTTGATTGGATTGCATTACATGAATGTACGGTTTGAGTTTGTAAATTCTGTAAGTTATCTTTAAGAAGTAATACATTTAAGCATTTGTGTGATTTACTAATATTCTTTATGCGAAGTATTTTTTGAAGAATAGATAGAATGGTTGTTGAATTAAAATAATTTTCTTTCATAAGATTGTAATTGTAGGAGTAATTATTTGTTGTCATCATTTGTCTTTGCAATAATTGAATTACGATAATGTTTAATGTAACTTTTCTGTAGTAATCATTTTACACTCTCTCATAATCTAAGAAACTATTTTTGCATATATTGTTCTGATACCCTTGAAATAAGAGATGAATATGATGTTGATAAGATTAATGAATTTAAGTATGGGGATTACGCAGTGCATTATATTAGATATCATTTTGGGATTCAACTGCGTTAAGTAAGTCATTCAAAAAATCATGAGAAATTAGTCAGTTACGACTACCTCTCATGGAAATGGTCATACGTGAATGACTTACTTAATGCAGTTGAATCCCAAAATGATATCTAAGATTAATGAAGGTAGGATTAAGTTGATTTTAAAGAGTCATGTTAGTGCCCAAAATTTTGGCGTAGTTGTAGGGAAGGTTGTCAAATCATAGGTTGTATTTCTCGGAGGTCGGGTATTGAAGACGGAATGTAAGAACCTATGCATGCGATAAGTAAAAATCTTGTGCCTAGCACCCACTTTTGGTAAATACAATTAGGCAATGTAAGTGTGTATGACTAAGAAAAAGAATAGGAATGAGGTAGTAATAGAATGGAAGGCATTATCGAAAACCACAAAAACCCACAGACTAGTGAGCCATGGGAGAACCACCTTCATCTATGAAATTATTTGAAAAGTTGAATCTCAAGCATCAGTAGGACCCCAAATAGTACCTGGGAAGGGCTCTACCGTAATCCCTCAAGTAGTAGAATCACCAAGTGCATCTCATGATGATATTCACAGTAAAACTGAAGGATCTTAACAAAGCTTCCAAAGCACATTTATTCAGCACTCTAGTCCTTCACAAGAGGGAAATTCTTGCAATTTGAAAGAAGGAGAAGGAGAAACTAGTGGAGCAGATCCACAATCCTCAGGGTCAGGATCTCTTGTGATCTTGATAGTAGAGAAATCGCCAAAGATCCCAGACTTAGGAAGGATAGTAAAACCCCCCTTGAGAGCCAAGTAATATCTATAACTTCCCTTCTCAAATAATACCTCCTCATCAAGAAATCCCTGAAAATTGCTCACAGATTTTCAATCAGATTGCAACCCAAGTGAAATAAAACCAAACTTCAATATTAGAATATGTCATGCGGAAAGAGTTATATTTGCGGACAAATCTAACCTCCCTAGGAGTCTAAGACTCTCTAGTGACAAACAAGACAAACAAGAGCAATCCTTCTCTAAACATACATTATTCTATGAGAAACCAAGTGTTGTTCGATCCTACCTCAAATCCAACGCTTGTTGTAGCAGTTCAGCCTTGCTGATCCAGATGAGCTCCTCCTTCACTTTAAGACCTGCATACACTAACAGTCAAACGATTACATAACACCTGAATATTTCATAAAACAAAGCATGTTCATCATATAGACCAAGGACTACATGAAATAATTCATTAACAACAAATCATTGAGAAGAATGGACTTATTTGTATTAAGGAAACAAAAAAGGAACCATTACAACCTGAGCCTTGGTGTTGTGCAAGCTCCTCCCAGGGTCCAGCAATAGATTTCCTCTACTTTGACAAGCTCACCCACTTCCAATATGGCAACAAGAAAGGATGGTGATCTCTCCTCTCAAGTCAACAAATGGAAGTCCTAATTCCAGCAGCATTTACCCTTTAGAATGTTCAGCTTTCAACCTTCCCCTCCTTTGGCCCAATGCCTGTATTTATAGTGTTCTAGAGGAGGTTATTCAGTTCCAACATCAATGGGATACTCCCTCTTTTGGATGGGGTAGCTCCTCTCTTGATGGGATAAGTTCCTCTATCATAGGGGTGCCTGAACCATCTGGAGGCGCTCAATACACGTCAAACATTCTTCTAGAAGGCTCTAGAAGTGACCACAAGTAACTTTTTAAAGATGAAACTTGCGCCTTTTGACCTTTACAGGGGTACGCACCCAAGCTTTAGCATACAGAGCGTATAAATACGTAGGTACAGTGTATTTGGGGTGCGTACACGCAGGCAAGGTAGAGAGAACCTGCGTACCCAGAGATAAACATGTTTTCAAGTGACTTTCTCTTTTTTGAAGTTTTGACATGAAGAGCAGAGGTATGGGGCTTGACAAAGAGGACAATATGGCTATTGATGGGGCCATATAACTGCAGATAGTCAAGGTGACAAAATTCAGTGTAACAGATTGCCCCCTAAAGTACGAAGCCTGTAATAGATAAGGGTATTAAGTCATATAAGAAGGGTGAAGTGCTTTATCATTTCGAGGATCATCTTGTGGATAGCC
>APFE031631750.1:123178-133734 GCA_000404065.3 Pinus taeda
ATTCTCTAAAAGATGCACCTAAGATGATTCGATAACTTTTCTTTTCAATGAATGTTCTAATTAAGAGAGTTGAGAGAATGCAATCTTTTCAATAAACACAACTTTCTCAAAAGACAATCAAAGAAACAATTCTCTTTATCTTTAAAAGCACACAAAACATGACCACTCTCTACTTCACGAAAAAATTCCTTTTCTCTTTCAAAGATGTCAAATGTTACTCTAAAGCAAATGTCTCAAAGGAGATCGTTGATATTTTCCTATTTAATAAAAAGCGTGTAAAACTAATCTAATCAAGGAAATTTCAAGATCTATGCAAATCTATGAAAAACCACTCAAAAGTAAATCAAAGGAAATGTATCTAACCTTATTCTTAACAACTTAATCTAAGAAGCAAAAGCTTACTAGGATGATTCTTGGGATGTTTTACTTGGCAATGATCAATCCAAGGACTAGTTTATGCAGAATCACAAAATAATCAAAACAAAAACTCAATCTCTTTTTGTTCTTTTGTAAAATGAAATTCACAACTTTAAATGAACAAGCTTATTGAAATTTTGCAAAGAGACAACACAAAGGTAGGTTGCTCACGAGGGTAGATTTCGCAATTGGCCCGACTCCTAAGAAGGCTGACAAAACCAGAGATATCTAAGGCTTTGCGACTTCTAAACCCAAAGTCACTACAGGACCAATATAAAAACCAAACCCTAAGGCTAAAATCTCAAGGAATTTCACTAAAACTTTCGACACTAATAGAAAAAGTATAGGTGAAGATTTTTGACAGTCAACCAGTGGATCTGGCAGTAAAGACTAAGAAAAACAAAATTCAAAAGGAAAAGGAAAATTTTCTCAATTTTAACAGGGTACGCAGGCAGCCTGTTTAACCAGGTGCGTGCACGCTCTGTGTACACAGATACAGTGCGTACAAGTACGCACTGTGTCTAATGCAGAGGGTGCGTACTACTGTAAAATAAAGAAAACCTAAGTTCTAACTCGACTCTAAGCTAAGCCACCCAAAAACACAGTCAAGCAACCAAAAAACAAAAGAAACAAGACTCTTTTTCAGATCAAAGTAATGCTCAAAGGAAAAATCAATCACATCAATGGATTCCCCAGTGGAGTCGCCAATTTGTCATGCGGAAAGAGTTATTTTTGCAGACAAACCTAACCTCCCTAGGAGTCTAAGACTCTCTAGTGACAAACAAGACAAACAAGAGCAATTCTTCTCTAAACATACATTATTCTATGAGAAACCAAGTGTTGTTCGATCCTACCTTAGGTCCAACGCTTGTTGTAGCAGTCCAGCCTTGCTGATCCAGATTAGCTCCTCCTTCACTTTAAGACCTGCATACACTAACAAAGCAAACGATTACATAACACCTGAATAATTCAGAAAACAAAGCATATTGTCAACATAGACCAAGGAGTACATGAAATAATTCATTAACAACAAATCATTGAGAAGAATGGACTTATTTGTATTAAGGAAACAAAAAAGGAACCATTACAACCTGAGCCTTGGTGTTGTGCAAGCTTCTCCCAGGGTCCAACAAGAGATTTCCTCTACTTTGACAAGCTCACCCACTTCCAATATGGCAACAAGAAAGGATGGTAATCTCTCCTCACAAGTTTACAATGGAAATCCTAATTCCAGCAGCATCTACCCTTTGGAATGTTCAGCTTTCAACCTCCCCTCCTCTGGCCCAAGGCCTGTATTTATAGTGTTCTAGAGGAAGTTATTCAGTTCCAACACCAATGGGATACTCCCTCTTTTGGATGGGGTAGCTCCTCTCTTGATGGGATAAGTTCCTCTATCATAGGGATGCATGAACCATCTGGAGGCGCTCAATACACATCAAACACTCTTCTAGAAGGCTCTAGAAGTGACCACAAGTAACTTTTTAAAGATGAAACTCCCGCCTTTTGACCTTTACAGGGGAACGCACCCAACCTTTGGCTTACAGAGCGTACAAGTACGCAGGTACAGTGTGTTTGGAGTGCGTACACGCAGGCAAGGTAGAGAGAACCTGCGTACCCAGAGATAAACATGTTTTTAAGTGACTTTCTCTCTTTTTGAAGTTTTGACATGAAGAGCAGAGGTATGGGGCTTGACAAAGAGGACAATATGGCTATTGATGGGGCCATATAAACTGCAAATAGTCATGGTGACAATTTTCAGTGTAACAGAATATCTTATTGTTGACCTGGTGGCTAATACCCCAATGAAGGCTATTCCTTTACAAAATATCCCAACCTTTCATGGGATGACCTCAAAGGATCTAGACACCTTTTTATTTGAGGTCAATGTGTTGTACGGAGGTTATAATTATACCACCGATCCACAGAAATTGAAATTGTTCCCTTCTACTTTAAAAGGAGCAGTGTTACGATGGTTTATAGCCTTAGAAAGAGGCACTATAAATTCCTGGGATGCTATTAAAAATACCTTTCTTACTAAATACCAGGATTATTATCAAACCATAGACCTGAAGGATGAAATTTTTAAAATGACTACAAAAGACAACAAAATCTTAGAAAAATATATTAAGATATTTCAGTACAACTTACAAGTATCGTCTTATACTAGTTTACCAAATGAATTTCTAAAAGTTGCTTTAATAAAAGGCATGAAGGATGAATGGATAGAAACGTTAAATTTAATGGGCCAAGGTGAAATCTTCCAAGAATAATATGATAATATTCTTAAGCTGTGTATTAGGTGTTCATGTGGAAATACACGAGCCAGATCTGGGATACGCTATCCCCTCACCCAAATCAGTAAGACCATAGGTGGTGATGTAACACGAACAAAAATTGGTAATATTTTAGAAGATTTTAAAACTAACATTTTGGGCACACTGACTACACAATTAGATGTTTTACAGGCCAAAAAGAAGCAAGCCGAGGCATATCCAGCATTGGCCATATTGTGTCCATGTTGCCGAAAGAAGCACATTGAAAGGGAATGCCCACTGGACATGGTGCGAACCTGTGCTATTTTCACTAACGAACATTCAACAGAACAATTTCCATCACTTCTAGGATTAAAATTTGTATTTAAAGAAGCTAAAGAGGAAACAAAGCTTGCATACCTGATGACTCAATGTTAACCATGGAAATCACACCCTACAGGTATGATGCAAGATCCCTCCTTATTTTATTATGGGCAATATATTCCAGCACAAAATCTTGGAAACACATTGTAGGGACAATCACCCTTAAATCCCACTTGGTAATCCCAACCATATCCTACATAACCATGGATAAATCAATATTTTATTGGATCAGGATGGCCAAATTCACAATATCCTACCCCATTATGGTAGAATCGTGTTACCAATTTCTATCCCTCGTAATGGTCGAAGATGCCTGCGCAAAATCCATTATGTCCTCAAAATTGGCAGCGCCCTGTGGGATTGGGAAATCCACCCATAGGGACGATCCCTCAACCTCAACCAACACTGCAAGCTCCATTCTAGTTACCTCCTAATCCTCAAACTCTAGTGCATCCTCAACTGTCGGCTTAGCCAAATCCTAACCCCAATAATAGACTTCTCCAAGGCGTGCAGCTTGTTGAGAATTTAGCCTATGAAATAAATCCTTTAGGATGTAATGAGCTTCGAGTGAGATCTGGATGCATTATTTCTCCTGATGAAAATCATAATGATCAAGAACAAGAAAACAATAAAGAAGAGAAAATTACGATAAATCCTTGGACTGTCGTTATTACTGAAATGAAACCAATAGGAAACACAGTTGAGCAACAGGAATTTGAGAAAATCACATCTACTTCCCCTCCATTCCTTGAAAGACTCACGATAACTAAACCAACCATCTACCTTGAGTTTGATGGTGTGGGGGAGTAGAAAATTTTGTGTATAAAAATTCCACTCCTCTAGGCTATACGAGATATCTCGATTTACACCAAAATGATCAATGAATTATGTGGGAAAAATCGTGAGAGAAAACTAAAAGATCTACCCACAATTCACGTGGTAGGAACATTATTTGACCTTATTTTAGTAAAACTAGTTCCTCTTAATTATGGAGACCCATGAAGTCCAATTGTGACTGTCCAAATACAAGGCTTCACTTTTCCAAACACATTGGTAGACTTGGGAGTAGTGATTAACCTTCTGACCTACAAAACGTGTAATGTATTGGGCATTACAAATTTAAAACCAACCTTAACCCTGCTAGAATTAGCTGAAAGGTCGGTGATCAAGCCAGAAGGAACTTTGGAAGACATTACTATCTCTATAGACTTCTGGGAATATCTTGTAGACTTTCTGGTCATTAACTCGAGAAGTAGCCTAGATGGACATCCGTTAATACTAGGAAGACCATGGTTAGCAACAATGAATGCATATATATGATATCAAAATTTTCAAAACCTATCTGAGCCTAGCATATCTACCCTAAAATAAGTTTATATTCTAGTCAATTCTTTGGCTATGATCTCATAGATAGATCCCGCTATGGTTTGGCAAGGTTAGCTACTAAACTAAAAGCTTGGTCTACGGCTACCTGCATCGATTCCTCTCAGCGTGGGACATTATGGAGGATGACAGTATCAATTCCATCCTCATATTTTGACATATGTTTTTGTAATGCATCTTGGCCATGAATTTCGTGTTTGACCTCATGCATTATGGGGCATCTATTATAGGTCAATTTTCCTACCTTACATCAAGTAGAGAAACTCTAGTTCAATGTTCCAACTAGTTAGCATGAATACCCATCTCAATTGAGGAGAAGATCCATCTAAGGAGGGCCTTAATGGATCCCCCATCAATAGACATGGAATAGACTAAGGGATTATGTAAATGGATGAATTCATGAGGTATAACTAACGCAAGGATGGTTTACACAAAATTTTAGCAAGGAATGTAGACGACTAACTAAGGTTTAGATTTCCCTTGAGCATGTAAGGACATGACACAAAAGTGACTTGGATGCATTTACTAATGAGGACATACTATCACTACTACAACACACTCCAAAATTTTTGCGTACATCCAAATTTCGAAGCCTACTTTGACTTTGCATGTTGTCGTTGTAAGTATTAAGGGTCTTTACATGTGTTTTGGCTTAGTGTTATATAATTTTCTCTAAGCGTGACCATGCTAAAGTTTTGTCATTATTCACTTTGGACTTACTGATCCCACACTTAGCCAAGTCTGGAAAATTACCTTCTTGACCAGCTTGACCTCACTCAGCCTTCCTAAATTATGCATTGTGCAGTCTCAACCCTTAAGCTCGAAACTTACCTCTTGGAACAATGTAATGCGTAGATGTTGCCTCCAATAACTGCGCATTGCGTAGTCTCAGTGCTCATCCCTAAGCCTTGAGCTCTAGAACTATGCAACTTTACTTTCTAGCCACCTTATTTTTTGCACTACACCGTCTCAAGCATCAAGCCTCTAGCATGACTCCTTGAACTACGCAACTACACAAGCCCTAAGCCTTTGACCCTCCATAACTACACAGTGGGAAATCTCAAGCCTCAAGCCTCAAGAGAGCATCCTTGATCCCCTCAACTGTGCAGTTGCCTTGACCTAGCCTGCTTGAAGTGTGCACTACAGAGTCTGAAGGCTCATTCCTATCCCTTGACCTACTGAGTTGTGCAGTTACGCAATCCTTGAGCTAGTCTCTCAGCCTAGCACTTGACTCCAACTCAGTTAGTGGTTTGCATGAAGCATGTAAGACTAGGGGTTTATCAGATGATGTCATCCTGTCATGAGTGGAAATCAGTTGCAGGTATTATATCATGTTATGATAGGATCTTGACGAAGGAGATGAAGAAGGAGACCCTGTTAGAAGACACCTTTGTAGCTAGAAAAAGAAGTTGACCAATCAAGTAAAGACAAAAGGACACCAAATTGTGGCAATAGTTGGAGATCAAGATTATATTGAAGACTCCCTACCTTCAAGCCTTATGGAGGAGGAAGAAGAAGAATGGGTACACTCTTCTGAAGTTACAAGCAAAAAGAAGGAAAGAAAATGAATTTTATTCTCTTCGCCAAAATTGTATCAAGAGATGGTTTGATAAGAAGTCTATTGGGAAAAAGGAATGCAGTGTGGATGACTTGGTATTGAAGTGGGACAAATCCCACAAAGAGAAGGGAAACACACTAAGCTCCAGTCCCTGTGGATTGGACCATTTTTCATTCATGAGAACCTTGACCATCACACTTATTGTTTCCAATATTTAGATGGAAATATTGATTCTCTTCATTAGAATGGCCAATATTTGAAACAATATTTTCAATGAAAGTCTAGAGTTGTTCCCTATCCAATGTACATAGTCCATTGTTTTGTTCGTTTGTTTGTTGTAATAGCCCAAGGTTAAAAATCCATGTAACAAAGTTAATAAAGGAAAAATAATAGCCAAGGTCAAGGGACACTTATTCCGAGCTTAACATTAGGCAAAACATCCTAGTATGGGTGCTCATTTAGTTTATTATGGCTAAGGAAATTGGCAAAGGCTTTGGAAAGACAAAGAGGCATTAATTGACATTTTATTTATGAAAATATAGGAAATTAGGAGAAAAATGATGGAAAATGATGGAAATTCAAGAAAATAGAGGCCTCATTAATAAAAAGGTTTCTGAGGATGAGTTCACAACCTTTTGTCAATTCAGTTTTGGAGCTCTCTCTCTCTCTATTCTCTATTCTCTCTGTCTCTCGTACTTTTGCACACTTAGAGTATTCATTGAGCACTCTAGTATTGGTGGAAGGAAGGCAAATGAAGGACAACAAAGCAAATGGAAGCAAAGATCAAGCAACGAAGAGCGGCATCAAGTAGCTATAATGAAATTACTTGTAGGTATTGAGTTGCATGTATGATTTCCTTGCTAGTTTTGGCATGCATGGTACACGCATGTGTGTATTTGGTTGTCTTGTTATCATTAGCATGGGTCTTGCTATGTGTGACAATGGATTTCATCCTTGCCTTGCCATTTCCGGATAGCCATGGTGTGATGGGGTTCTCTTACTTAGTTGAGCTGAGTGGAGTGGTCTCATGAAAAATTCTAGGAATCCCTTGATCATTGATGGTGGGATACATAGTAAAACCTCGTTGTGAATACCCATTTTGGGCCTAGGAATCCCTTGACTGGTAATGGTGGGATACACAGTAAATCATAGAGATGTATACCCTCATTGGTCCTACGAATCGCTTGACCGGTAATGGTAGGATACATAGTAAATCCTAGAGGGTGGAGAGAGACAAAGTCCCCACAGTTTAGGCGGAAAGATTCTGAGGTATCCATGCTTGTTTAGGGCCTAGTGATGCCTTGACCCGTATATGGCAAGATTGCGGTAAATCCTATAGTGTATGTTTATTGTTTGGGCCTAGGAATCCCTTGGTGGTATACATGATAAACCCTGAGAAAGCCTTGATTGGTTCTGTTGTGAATCCCAATTATAACGAAAGCATTCCTTACAATTCCAATAGTAGCTGGACCATAACCTTATGGGACTCTTACACCAAACAATGTAAGGTCTAATTGGAATTTTACATCGAGCAAATCCCCTTGCACTATTAATGGAATCCACCATCAAAATAATAATATTAGAAAATATAAAAAAACCATGTTTAGTTCAATACTTCATTGAATTACATATATAAGTATATAATAACAGCTACATTTAAAAGTATATGCATTTTAGATTTAATTTCATTCATAATATTGAATTAATTAATTAATTAATTTAAATTATTCCGAAGTGGTGTAACCATTAAAAGCATTATTACAGAGAAACCCCATTAAAAACATTAAAACAGAGAAACTAGGGAGGTAGTTTGCTTATACATAAATCAAAATTACAATATACTAGATCCCTTATTAATATTGAGATGCCTTATTTATATTAAAAAACTATTTGGCTATAAACTAGCCTTATATCAACACATATTCAGTCTTAGACAAACAGATAATCTTCGACTGCACTTATTCTTCCCATACCTGGGAAACAATAACAAATTCTTTCCATACCTGGGAAACAATAACAATGTAATTAAGCAAAAGAAAAAAGAAAAAAAAATCACCACCGTGTTTGTGCGGACGAAAAGAAATCGAAATCATAAACGATGACATATATGTGCATATAGTGCAGCGCTGAAGCAAAAGCGAAGGATAAAAACAAAAGCCACTTAGTATAAGTTGGTCTACTTAAGTTGCCATTAGCTGGTAGTATAAGTTGCTCTAGGAGTGGCCGCCGTCGCACTTTTTCAGCCGCGTTTGTTGTTGCTGCCATCACCTTTGTTGCTCGGGCTGGTTGTGTTGTTCTTGTTGCCGACGACGGGATTGCCGTCGATCTTGCTGCTGGGGCCGATGACGTTCTTGGTGCCACTGTTCTTCCCGTGCTCGGCCATGTTCTTTCTGCCTCTGACGTCCTGCCCTTGTGGTGGGGAAATGCCCATCTTCTTGGCTTAAGGATACTGGATAGTATCACTAAGTTGAAACTGAATGCGTTCAAACGCAACAACACAACCACTTATGTGAAACGAGTTGAAGTGCATCAATTGCTAAAGTGCATTAGTACATAACCTAATGAGCAAATTACTGATATGTCATAGATTAGAAAGCTTAAATCTAGGTTACACCAAATACACAACCATACCAACAACTTGAGTAGCGCGAAGTCGGTAAGCAAGCGGTGAGAAATACAATGGCATAGGTTGCCTTATAGAAGCAGGCCAACTCCAAACTTGGTTTGAAAACCATCTACACTCCCAACCATGGTCAAATCAAATTTTGATGTTTTGAGTGTTTCTGAGGACAATTCGGCAGATTAAATTCCTCTATGGTGGCCTCTTCTTTTTATGTCAAGTTGAGAAAGTGTTATACTGAGTATCACGAGAATCACATTTATGAATCATGCAAAGTCGAGAATCACATTTATGATCCATAGAGTGGATGCCCTACTTACAGATTTAACTACTCCGATTTATTCACGCAATTGTTGAGATTTTCTGTTTCGTAACAAAATAGGAAAAATCTCAGCTGATGACAACAATAGGGATTCAGTTCCTAGATTAGCTCCAGGTTGGTTGGAGGGAGTTAATGCCTCCTATATTTGATGTGAGGGAGTTAATGAGGCTGTTAGATTCTCTATGCTATATAACAGGCAACCATTCAGATGGTTTGCTAAGAGAGTGAGAGGTTTTGTGAGGATTTATTGATGTAATCTCCAATTTTGATTAATATATTCCTGATGCCTATCTTTGGTGGACGTAGCCGAGATTGGTTGGGTGAACCACGTTAAAAGCTGTGTTTTCTGTGCATGATTTTTCTGCTGTGTTATCTTGTTTATTTAATCTAGCTGTGCATCACTCCAACAATTGGTATCAGAGCGCGTTGGAGGAGCAGCTGCTGGAGGTGGAGCGCTAAGGTTTTGTGCGTGCTGTGCGTGCTGTGTGTGGAGTTCACTGTTGTGCGTGCATGAAGGTGCCCTTAATCAGTTCTTTGCTGTTGCATGGAGGAGTGGAACCTGCGTACTGTTGGGATATTCATCGCTGGTGCATGAGTGATATTACCTGCGTGGAGACAGCCTCTGTGCTGCCTGAGGGTGGAGACTGCCTGTGCGTTGAAGTTGTTGGAGCGTAGTGGGTAGTATTGGCAGTGTGGAGTGGATTGTTGGTCTATTCCGATTTACTGCCATGCGTGGATTGTTGGTGGAAGTTGATGCGTTTGCTGTGCTGTATTACCTGTTGTGCGTGGATTGCTGGTAGAAGTTGATGCGTTTGTTTGATTCAATCGCTCTCTGTTTTTTATTCGGGTTTCGGCGTCCTATATTTCCAGGTTTGCATAATCTTTTACAAATTCATTAGCCCCCTTTGATGTGAGACATCTTGGTTGCCATCCTAACGGAAGATCTTCAATGACTTACGAAATTTTCAATATGGTAATGAAGTAATTGAAAGACAAATTCGTTTATGGTTGCTTATTACACATATGTGTTGCTTCGCTTGAAAGACAAATTGCCTTTTATGCATATGTGTTGCTTATTGTGACTTGAGTCTAAAGTAACAATCTTCGAAGTCAGGTGAAATAAATGACTTGTGGGTTCAGTTTAAGTTGGTTGACAAATGAGTTTGAAATTATTATTCGCAAGCATCCGGTAAAGGTGAAACAAAATATGTCCGGGTTCAGTTTGAGTTTGTTGATAATACCGAACATGTGAGACAAATGACTTTGACTCGCGAGCCTGTGAAACAAGAGACTTCTCGATTCATTTTAAATGTTGATAATGCTAAACATGTGAGATGTTGAGATTTTCTATAAGATTTGTGTGAAGTACAAAAAAGGCAGTTTTTTTTTTATTGTGCACAAACAAAGGCAGAGGCAGATATTTTTTTTTTTTTGAAGTGCAAATGGAAGATAATTTTTTTTGTGTAAAAACAAAGGCATAGGCAATTTGTTTTATTGCTGGTTGGATATTGGAGATTATTGTGTTTTTTGTTGATACAAACAGTGAAAACTCAAAGTGCCCGGTTTGAAATTGAGAAATTTAATGGCAAGAATAATTTCGAGATCTGGAAGGTGAAAATG
>APFE031631750.1:135054-145453 GCA_000404065.3 Pinus taeda
ATACTTGATTATATCCATTCAGATGTCTGGGGTCCAGCCCCTACAACTTCATATGGTTGTTCGTCATATTTTGTATCGTTTATTGATGACTTTTCTAGGAAGGTGTGGGTCTACATGTTGAAAAGAAAGTCTGATGTTTTTTCAGTTTTCAAGCAATTTAGAGCATTGGCAGAAAACAGCACTGGTAGAACAATAAAATGTTAAGAACTGACAATGGTGGTGAGTTTACTTCCAAGGATTTTGACAGCTATTGCAAGGATGCAGGGATCGAGAGACATAAGACCACGGTTTATACTCCTCGGCAAAATGGAGTTGTTGAACGCATGAACAAGACTCTTCTAGAGAGAGCAAGGAGTATGCTGAGTAATGCCGGGTTGCAAAAGGAGTTGTGGATGGAAGCGGTGGCAACAGCTTGTTATGTGATAAACCGATCTCCATCGATGGCAATAGACTGCAAGGTTCCGCATGAGGTATGGACAGGACACCCTTGTGACTATTCTAAACTCAGAGTGTTTGGTTGTGATGCATATGCTCTAGTGCTTAAACATCAGCGAACTAAATTAGATCCAAAGTCTAAAAGGTATATCTTTGTTGGATATAGTGATGGAACAAAGGGATTTAGATTGTGGGATCCTACTACCCGCAAAATCATCATCAACAGAGATGTAAGGTTTAATGAATCCTCTCTTGTACAGTTAGATGTAGATAGAAGATTGAAACAGGATGATGTATTTGATTTCCAGCATATTCAGTTTGACAGCATTTCTAATAATAGTCATAACGATCATAGTTCAGATTCTAGTCATGAACAGGGTTCAGATGGAGGTCATGAACAAGTTTCAGATGACGATCATGAAGAAGTTCCTACAGAGGATAGATAGCCAATTGTGGAAGCACCAGAAACATCCTTAAGGAGATCGACAAGGATCAAACGCCGTCCGAGAAGGTATGATGATTCAGTTGCTTTGATCGCTAATGATGATGAACCTTTGTGTTATCAGGACGCTGTAGAAGGTTCAAATAGTGACAAATGGAAAGCAGCCATGAAGGAAGAAATGATGGCCTTGAGTAAAAACGGCACATGGGATTTGGTGGAGCTTCCGAAAGGAAGGAAAACTGTGGGATGCAAGTGGGTGTTCAAGCTGAAACGGGGTGTGAATGATACGGAAGACAGGTACAAAGCTCGGCTGGTTGCAAAAGGATTTTCTCAAAAAGCTGGCATAGACTTTCATGAGATATTTTCACCAGTGGTTAAAATTGTTTCAATAGAATTGTGTTAGCATTAGTGGCTTTGTTTGATTTGGAGTTGCAGCAGTTAGATGTTAAGACTGCATTTCTACATGGTGATTTAGATGAGGAAATATATATGGAACAACCGGAAGGGTTTGTTCAGCATCGCAATATGAAATTTGTCTGCAGGCTCAAGAAGTCATTATATGGCCTGAAGCAGTCGCCTCGGCAGTGGTATAAGAAGTTTGATTCTTTCATGTTGAGTCAGAAGTATGTAAGAAGTGAATATGATCATTGTGTTTATTTTAAGCAGTTAAATAATGGCATGTTCATTATCTTAGTGTTATATGTTGATGATATGCTTTTAGCAAGCAAAAGCATTGAAGAAATCAACAGGTTGAAGACTCAGATGGCAAGGACGTTTGATATGAAAGATCTAGGAGCCGCAAGACAGATTTTGGGCATGGAGATTTTCAGAGACAGGAGCAATGGTAAGCTATGGCTATCACAACAAAAGTATATTGAGAAAATACTTTTGAGGTTTGGTATGGATAATGTGAAGCCTGTTTCAGTCCCTTTAGCTTCCATTTTAAGCTTTCTTCGAGTTTATGTCCTAATACAGATGAAGAAAAGGATTATATGTCTCGAATTCCATATGCCAATGTAGTAGGGTGTTTAATGTATGCGATGGTTTGTACTCGACCAGATATTTCACATGCAGTTGGGGTTGTCAGCAGGTACATGGCAAGTCCGGGTAAAGAACACTGGTCAGCAGTGAAATGGGTGCTTCGGTATTTGAGAGGCACAAGTAGTTATTGTATTTCTTACAATAAGAGTAGTGAATTTTTTTGCGGATATGTTGATTCCGATTGCAGGTGATTTGGATAAGAGAAGGTCAAATTCAGGGTACATCTTTACTCTTGCAGGTGGAGCTATCAGTTGGATGTCAAAGCTACAGAACATTGTTGCTTTGTCCACTACTGAAGCAGAATACATTGCTGCTTCTCATGCTTGCAAAGAGGCGGTTTGGTTGAAAGGTTTGCTTGGTGAGTTTGATAGGTTACAGGACAACATCAGGTTACTTTGTGATAGTCAAAGTGCAATACATTTGGCTAAGAATCTAGCCTATCATAGTAAATCAAAGCATATTCCAATTAAGTACCATTTTGTAATACAGGTTATCACTGAAAGGGGAGTCTCTCTTGAAAAGGTGCATACAAAGGAGAACTGTGCAGACATGTTCACAAAACCAGTTTTGTTGGAGAAGCTACGCTGGTGTTTGGCTTCTCTTGGCTTGCAGAAAAGATAAAATAAAATAACAGGGCATCAGACGAATTGTTTTCAAGGTGGAGATTGTTGAGATTTTCTGTTTTGTAACAAAATAGGAAAAATCTCAGCTGATGACAACAATAGGGATTCAGTTCCTAGATTAGCTCCAGGTTGTTGGGAGGGAGTTAATGCCTCCTATATTTGATGTGAGGGAGTTAATGAGGCTTTTAGATTCTCTATGCTATATAACAGGCAACCATTCGGATGGTTTGCTAAGAGAGTGAGAGGTTTTGTGAGGATTTATTGATGTAATCTCCAATTTTGATTAATATATTCCTGATGCCTATGTTTGGTGGACGTAGCCCAGATTGTTTGGGTGAACCACGTTAAAAATCTGTGTTTTCTGTGCATGGTTTTTCTGCTGTGTTATCTTGTTTATTTAATCTAGTTGTGCATCACTCCAACAGCAATTGGGCAGACGAGTTATCTTTTTCAGCCCCTCAAGAAAATTCCTTGCCCTATTTACAGATGTGACTAGTCCAATTTATTCTTGCAATTGGACAGACGAGTTATACCTTTTTTTAGCAAAGAACAAAATGTTTTCCCTATCAACATATGTAACTACGCTGATTCGTGTAAGTGGGTAGACGAGTTATTCCTTTACCGCCCTAAAAAGGTCTCTTGTGATTGTTAAATGAAAAGATGCAATCTGTTTTTAGCTTTCAAAAATAAGGCATATACGCTTTTTAAGAAACAACTAATCACGATTCTATTTTTAATATAAACAAATATTAGAGTGACTAGAAGAGTTGTTTTCCAACATTGCCAATGTGATTTAATTACTTGAAAAATCAACAAACCTGAATTATTTTCGGCACAATGAGTTGGAATTTAGACTGAAGTTCTTAATAAAAAATGTGATTTATTTAATATTTGTGACCGTTCAAAATACTTTACTCCTGTAGTGACCTTTCAAGCAAAATTTTGGATGCAACCCTTACAATTTTATTGACCTTTTACTATCATTTTGCAGGTGAATTTAGGTATCACATGTGGCTGTATACTCCCGAAGCAGATTTAGTGTGTTTTATGTCTTTTATCCTGTCTAGGCACAACATTAATTACCACTAATAATAATAGGATTGCCTGCTAAGATGCTTTGGGCTCTGGTAGTGGTAGTTTTGTTAATGATTATTCTTTTAAACTCATTAAAAATCCATTTTAACAAAATCACTCTATTAATTATTTTCTTAGAAATGTATTTTTGGTGGTTAATGTCTTTAAAGACTTCTATAGCTTTATTTTGTAAAATGGTATATAGCATTTTCAAGTTTTTTCATGCAATAATATTATTGGGATTAGTAATTAGATTATTAAGGTAGAAGTGTAGTTATTGTTCAAGACACATTTAAGGAAAATAAAATTGAAGATTTTCTCTTCATATCATTATAAATATTTTTGTGTGTGGGGTGATGAATTGAGGTTGCCAAAAGCCCATATTTTGTCATTTTATTCATTTTATAAACCATTCATTTTAAAACTTATGTTGGGGTGGCCCACCCCTATATTGTGTTTTATTTTTAAAAACAGTTTCATAGAGCCCTTCCTTTGATCCTTAAGGAAAGAGTTTGAGATTGCAGATGTTATAATCATTTTGAAAATTTCATGAATAAAATTGATAGGAATGATCTCATGGGAAAATTAAGGCTTTGTGTTATGTAATGTTATGAATGATTTCGAGTTATTAGAACAAAGCACCATTAAAATCATGTCAATAGTTGGGAGCATCAATATACAAGTCTCTTGGCCAGACAAAATGTACTACTAATAGTATGGAGATCTTCTCACTGCGAACTCTCAATTAGAACTTGGAAGTGATGCTTCCATTAATGCATTATGTTGAGTTTAGAATTCGTTTGAGATTTGTAGGAGGTTGTTGAGAGATTTTCTCAACTCCTATCTCTAAGTTTAGAATTAGTTCGATCTAAGACCAATTATATAATTTTAGTGTAATTGAATGCAGTTGTACAACAATAAGGTTATTTGTGTAAGTTATTTTTTTCTATGGATCCTCTTCCATTTTCTAATTTGGTATCTAAGCTCATCTCAGTGTTACTCCCTCATGATGTGGCCAGCCCACGTGGTCCCACGCCAACTCAATCCCTTACAGTCCTTCGCTGATATTTTGGTTTGATTGCTGATATTTTTGTTTTGATTTGGTAATTGAATGCGGTAGGTGATTGTCAATCAACCCCTGGTACTTACCTGTCCTCGCTGCGACACCTGTCCTCCTCAAATCTACCGAACCCTAATCTCCTTACCACCCTTTTCCCTTTGTCAACTCGCGCTCATTTGGCATTTTCACTCCGTCGTTTTCGCTGCTCTGTGGTTTGGTTGTGATACTCGGCTCCGTCTATGGTTGCTCTCCGCCTGTGGTGATACACTGTTACGGTTCTTACAGTTTGTTGGCTAAACGCTGTGGTTCGATATTGTCTTCATGTCCGTGTACTTGGTTCAGGCATTTGCTGGTAAGTTGTGGCTCTTTTACTTGGCATTCTGTTGGTTCTTCGTGACTTTGCTCAGTCGACTGGTTCTCCTTCAGTATTCACTGTTTGTCTCGGTCAATGGCACTATAATTTTATGATAAATGTTGGTGTTGAGGGTTTCTGGTTTGCCCAGTTGGCAATGTGCAGTTCGTTGGTTCGCGACCTGGGGTTTCTCTGGCACTCGGCTCTGTACTCAGGTATTTCGCTTATTCCCTGCTATAATTCTTTGTTTGCATTTCGAGCCGTAACTAACAACACTCGGCCCCTCCGTGGTCAGGGTTTCACTTCGTCTCGGTGAGTTGAGGACTCGGTTCACTTATCAGGTAAGGTTCTCCTCTTTTACCATACTCACTTCGCTTCTTGCTAATTCGTCTTTATCCTTACGGTTTCGTTTCTGGTTCGAGGGTTTTATTGTATCAACAAACCCTAACTTATTCCTTTGTACTTGTTACAGGTGACCGGTTCCGTGGCTCTTCGCAATGAGTTCGGTCGATACTCCTCCGGGTAGCTCTGTTCTTATCTTGGTGGCTCTTTGTTTTTTACTGTATCTGCCTGTATCGTGGTCTGTGTGTTTGGATGCATCCGTGGCTCTCTGTTCTGGTTGTAGTTGTCGGCGTCTGTATGATTATTAGCTATAACATTTAATGTTTTGGGTTGCTTTAACCTGTAGCCGTAATGTAGAAGTTTGCTGTGGGTTTTGGTTAGTGGATGATTTGGTTCATCGAACCCTCATCACACGATTCATTCATGTAATATTAACTTTGACAGGCCTGCAATGTAATATATTGGAATTTGCAATCTACGGTTAATCTTTGATGTTATTGCTTACCCGGTTTCGACTGTGGGTCGTTGTGCTCCTCGGCTATGTTCGCCTCTTTTCGCCTGTTGCTCACTCTCGTCTTGACTTGTCTTGAGACTCGGGGTATTTGGAATGTCGGTCATGTATTTGCCTGTAACGATATTTGCTATGCGATTATATATGTGTGAACTTGTTTTGTGAATCTCTGTCACTGTGTTTGCCTGCACAAATTATTTGTACAGAAATATATAGATAGAAATTTTAATACAGAGGACTTATGTATTTCATTCATACATCTATTTGTGCACAGAATTTAGATGAAGGGAATTTGACATATATTTCTTTAATTCTCTCTTTCAATTACTTAGCTGCTGAACCCTTCCGTGGTTTTTGGTCTGTTCTTTTATACAATAGGTACAGGTAGTTAGATAACTGTAGATAGTTATCCTTTACAGTTTGTCAGATAGTTGTTTTATTTCAGTTTTGCCTGGCAGTTACTAAAACTTATTCTACCTGTCTATTTGTTTGCTTACTTGTCATCTTTGTCCCACAAGGGTTGCCGTTTACATTACTCATTGATATTAATCTAATTCTAACAACTAGAATTAAAACCTGTTGCCACAGTAAATAAAAATAAATGAAAATTAACTAACAGAATCTAATGTTGTAGTTGACTTTGGTAGAAAATAAAATAAAAATGTAAGAACCCTGACAGACTTGCTGTCCTTTTGTCGAACTGTTCATCTTCCCCAATCTTCTTCTGAAACTCTGTCCGCCCTTTCTCGATCTGCACCCTATTGACCAGATGCTCCTGCATCAGGCTTCCGGGGTAAAAGAGAGATCTCATGGCTCCGTTCCATGAGTTCCTCCACCGAGTAGCCCGCCTTCCAAATTTGTGTCTCATCAAGCCAGGAAACTGTCCTCCATTGGACGGTCCTTCCACTTGACGAGATAATGCAAATACTCCTTCCTGCGCGTCTTCTTGGCTACCTGTGTGTTGATGATTCCTTCGATCTCATGGGTCTTGACCGACGGTAACTGTTTCTTCCAAAGACTGCTCTCGAACTAGGTGTCCCGTTGTGGCTGTACCATTTTTTCGTCTTCCGCCTAGGCATGATATGGAAACAGGTCTGCCACGTTGAATATGGGTGATATACCTATATCAGGTGGCAACTGAATTTCATATGCATTCGCTGAAAACTTGCGAAGAATTTTGCATGGGATGATTTTCTTAAACTTCAATTTGTTATACGTACCCTTAGGAAACTGTTCCCGATGCAAATGCGCAAGAACTTCATCTCCAACCTCAAAATGTACCTCACGCCGTTTGATGTCTGCATGCTGTTTATATTTCTGCGTGCTGTCCTGTAATCTCAATTTAACTTTCTCGTGCAGTTCGCTCATTGCTTCGGCAAAATCTTCCCCGTCTGCACTCCTCCTTTCTAGCTGTCCTAAGTCGCGTAATTCATGTACTCCCCGCAGATGCATACCATATAAGATTTGGAATGGGCTCAGACCTGTGCTCCGATTAGGCGAATCGTTATAAGCGAATTATGCCTGGGCCAGAGCTCTATCCCACAATCGCGAGTTTTCCCCTGTCAAACTTCGCAATAAGTTGCCCAAACTCATGTTCACCACTTCCGTCTGTCCATCAGTCTGTGGGTGATACGCAGAACTGAAATTTAACTCTGTGCCCAGCTTTTTCCACAGGGTGCGCCAAAAATGCATTGTAAATTTTACATCCCTGTCTGAAACTATAGTTTTTGGTAAGCCATGTAATCGGACTACTTCTGTGAAGAAGAGATGTGCCACGTTTTTGGCGTCGCTAGTCTTCTGGCATGGAATGAAATGAGACATCTTTGAAAATCTATCCACCACCACCATCACTGAATCATATCCCCGCTGAATTCCAGGCAATCCTAGGACAAAGTCAATGCTGACTGAATCCCACGGCCTGCTTGGAACTGGTAGGGGCGTGTATAATCCAGCATTCTGGTTGTGCCCTTTCGCTAGTTGGCAGATTTTACACCTGGTTACATACCTCTGTACGTCCCGACTCATTTTCGGCCAGTAATAAAAATGTCCTAGTTGTTCTAATGTTTTATCAATGCCAAAATGTCCTGCTAAACCTCCGCTATGTTTCTCTTTTACTAGATTTTCCCTCATCGAACAATCCGGAATACATAGCTGTCCACCTCGAAATAACAACCCTTCCTATAAATTAAAATCCAGCCATGGGCTTGTATTTCTTAAGACAAGATTTTGGCATGCCTCAAAGGCTTCCTTGAAATCCGCGTCCATCTGGTACAAATCCTTCAAATACTCAAACCCCATCACCTGTATGCCGCTTTCCTGTAAGAGCAAGGCTCTTTTGCTTAAAGCATCTGCCACTTTGTTGGCTTGCCCACTTATGTGGTTCAACACGAAAGTAAAACTTTGCAGGTACTCCACCCACTTGGCGTGCTTATGGTTCAATTTGTGCTGCTGTGTTATGTACTGTAACGCAGAATTATCAGAGAACAAAACGAACTCATTACCTAATAAGTAGTGCCTCCAATGTTTCAAGGCTTGAACCACTGCATAGAATTCTTTGTCGTATGACGAATACTTCTACCGACTTTCATTTAGTTTCTCACTACAGAATGCCACTGGTCTGTCCTCTTGACTAAGTATAGCGCCGATAGTTGTCCTGCTTGCATCACACCGAACCTGAAAAGGTTTGCTAAAATCAGGCAGCCTCAAGATTGGCCTCTCCGTTATTTTCCGCTTCAGAAGTTGGAAACTGTCTTCTGTTGTCTTAGTCTAGCAAAAAGGTTGGCTGGCCTTTTTGATGGTCTCTAGCATTGGCGCGCAGATTTCACTAAAATTCTTAATAAACTTTATGTAAAAACTTTCTAAACCGTGAAAGCTACGTACCTCGAATAAACTCTTTGGTGACAGCCAACTCATGATCGCTGTAATCTTCTCTGGGTCCATTTTTAACTCATTCTCCGCCACTACGAATCCCAGATAAATTAACTCCTTCCGTAGGAAAGTGCATTTCTTCAAATTTATCAGCAGTTTGTTCTGCTGCAGCTTCTCGAATACTCTTCGAATATGTTGAAGGTGTTCTCTTTTCGTCCTGCTAAAAATTAAAATATCATCCAGATAGACTATCACAAATTTCCCAATAAATTCCTTTAACATTTCGTTCATCAGTCTCATAAAGGTACTTGGAGCGTTACTCAACCCAAATGGCATAACCAGCCATTCGTACAGTCCTTCGTTGGTCTTGAAGGCTGTCTTCCATTCGTCTCCTTCTCTAATTCTGATCTGATGATACCCACTTTTCAGATCGATTTTCGTAAAATATGCTGACCTACTAAGGAAATCCATCATGTCATCCATCCTAGGCAAGGGAAACCTGTATCGGATGGTGATCTTGTTTATAGCCCGCGAATCTGTACACATTCGCCACTCTCCACCCTTCTTGGGCGCAAGGACTGTAGGTACTGCAAAAGGGCTTAAACTCTCTCTGATCAGTCCCTTATCTAACAACTCCTGCACTTGTTTGCATACTTCTTCATTGTCCTTTGGACTCATTCTGTACGCTGCCTTGTTCGGTAAACTTGCTCCTGGTATAAAATCAATGTGATGGTTGATGCTCCTTTTAGGAGGCAACTTATCAGGTAACTCATCAGCCGCAATGTCTTGAAACTCTTCTAACAGCTCTTGTATTTCCCTAGGCAATTCTGTTTTCTCTAGGTTCAATAATACTGGCTTCATTCTCCTCACAACTGCAAAATTAATTTCAGTTTCATCAATCTGCTTTATGAACTGTTTTCCTCCCATTAATAACGCTTTTGTTCCACTTGATTCTGCTGAATCTTCCTCTTTGATGGGTACGAGTATGTCTTTGACCCCATCCTTTGTAAACTTGTAACAATTCGTTTTCCCATCGTGTGTCGCCTTCCTGTCATACTGCCATGGTCTTCCGAGCAGTATGTGGCACACATCCATAGGCATAATATCGCAAACCACTGTATCATGGTACTTGCCAATACGAAACTCTACCTCGCATTGTTCGTCAACCAACAGTTGGTGGCCTTTCTGTAGCCATGACACCTTGTATGGTGTGGGGTGCTTCAGCCGCTTCAACCCCAGTTTTTCCACCATCTCAGTGGAAACCAAGTTATCCGTACTCCCGCTGTCTATTATCACCTTGCAGCATTTCCCATGCGATTTACAGACTGTCCGAAACAGTGACTTCCGCTGTGTTGGTTCAGCCACTTCCTTGGTTGGCTTTAATAGCACTTTATTCAAAAGCAATTCTTCTCCCGTTTCTGCCACATCTTCCACTTCCCGTGGTTGCGCTTCAGCTTCTTCAGGCTGAATCATAAATGTTCCTCTCTGACCTGTCTGCTCAACTTATGGGCATTCAAAGGATCGATGTCCCCATTTTTGACACCTGTAGCACTGGAAACCAGTTCCCCTTCCGCGGCCATTCCCTCGTCCTCACTGATATGACCGACCTCCTCTGGTGCTGTCTCCTTTGTCTGTTGTCCCTGAAGTTTTT
>APFE031631750.1:145575-217239 GCA_000404065.3 Pinus taeda
GTTCGCAGCACTCTTTCCTCTTCCGTAGGACTGTCCTCGTCCTCTACCATTCCCTCTCCCTCTCCTGTTATTCTGCTTTCTATTAATTTTCTCCTCAGCCTTCACAGCACTCTGAAAGGCTTCTTCAATACTTCTGGGAGAAAGAATGCTAATTTCATCCAGGATCTCCATCCTCAAACCGTTGACATACCTCACTGTCTTTTCTGGAGTCTCATCCGTATAACCAGCACGTAGATTTACTCGGTAGAACTCCTCCGTGTACTCTTTGACAGTCATACCCTTATGTCTCAAATTTTGTACTCGCCGACATAGTTCAACCTGGTAATCTTTCGGCAAAAATATGCCCTTCAGTTTCGCTACCATCCTTGACCAGTTTCGTATGGGTAATTTGTTCAGTCTTTTTCTGTCTGCCTGGACATTATCCCACCACAAGAGGGCATGTCCTTTCAACTTAGTAGCAGCGAACTTGACTCTCTTATCCTCCTTAACTTCCTCATTCTCAAAATATTTATCCAGTTCGCTTATCCAATCTAGTAGGATATCAGCAGACAGACTGCCATCGTAATTTGAAATTTTTGTCTTTGGTTTGCTGCTGGCTAATAAGATTGAACGCAGCAGTCTCAATTCTGGAGCTTCTTCATCAGAAGTGTCTGCAGCAGCTACTGCTTCTTCCTCACTGTCATCTCCCAATTCTGTGTCTCTTCGTCTACCCGCTTCCACTGCTTCCAAGCAAGCTGTAAGAACTCTAATCTGTTCTCTTAATCCTTCATTTGCTCCCCTACGTGCACCTCTTCCACGCCCTCGTCTTGGCGCTTGTCCTTCTGCCATCTTCCTCTAAATAATAATAATAATAAAAAAAAAAAACTTCTCTAATACCAATTGATGTGGCCAGCCCACGTGGTCCCATGCCAGCTCAATCCCTTACGGTCCTTCGCTGATATTTTGGTTTGATTGTTGATATTTTGGTTTTGATTTGGTAATTGAATGCGGTAGGTGATTGTCAATCAACCCCCGGTAATTACCTGTCCTTGCTGCGACACTTATCCTCCTCGAATCTAACCCTAATCTCCTTACCACCCTTTTCCCTTTGTCAACTCGCGCTCATTTGGCATTTTCACTCCGACGTTTTCGCTCCTCTGTGGTTTGGTTCTCATACTCGGCTCCGTCTATGGTTGCTCTCCGCCTGTGGTGATACACTGTTACGGTTCTGATGGTTTTTTGGCTAAACGTTGTGGTTCGATATTGTCTTCATGTCCGTGTACTTGGTTCAGGCGTTTGCTGGTAAGTTGTGGCTCTTTTACTTGGCATTCTGTTGGTTCTTCGTGACTTTGCTCAGTCGACTGGTTCTGCTTCGGTATTCACTATTTGTCTCAGTCAATGGCGCTGTAATTTTATGATAAATGTTGGTGTAGAGGGTTTCTGGTTTGCCCAGTTGGCAATGTGCAGTTTGTTGGTTCGCGACCTGGGGTTTCTCCAGCACTCGGCTCTGTACTCAGGTATTTCGCTTATTCCCTGCTATAATTCTTTGTTTTCATTTCGAGCCGTAACTAACAACACTCGGCCCCTCCGAGGTCAGGGTTTCACTTCGTCTCGGTGAGTTGAGGACTCAGTTCACTTATCAGGTAAGGTTCTCCTCTTTTACCATACTCACTTCGCTTCTTTCTAATTCGTCTTTATCCTTACGGTTTCGTTTCTGGTTCGAGGGTTTTATTGTATCAACAAACCCTAACTTATTCCTTTGTACTTTTTACAGGTGACCGGTTCCGTGGCTCTTCACAATGAGTTCGGTCGATACTCCTCCAAGTAGCTTTGTTCTTATCTTGGTGGCTCTTCGTTTTTGACTGTATCTGCCTGTATCGTGGTCTGTGTGTTTGGATGCATCTGTGGCTCTCTATTCTAGTTGTAGTTGTCGGTGTCTGTATGATTATTAGCTATAACATTTAATGTTTTGGGTTGCTTTAACCCGTAGCCGTAATGTAGAAGTTTGCTGTGGGTTTTGGTTAGTGGATGATTCGGTTCATCGAACCCTCATCACACGATTCATTCATGTAATATTAACTTTGACAGGCCTGCAATGTAATATATTGGAATTTGCAATCTACGGTTAACCTTTGATGTTATTGCTTACCCGGTTTCGACTGTGGGTCGTTGTGCTCCTCGGCTCTGTTCGCCTCTTTTCGCCTGTTGCTCACTCTCGTCTTGACTTGTCTTGAGACTCGGGGTATTTGGAATGTCGGTCATGTATTTGCCTATAACGATATTTGCTATGCGATAATATATATGTGTGAACTTGTTTTGTGAATCTCTGACACCGTGTTTGCCTGCACGAATTATTTGTACAAAAATATATAGATAGAATTTTTAATACATAGGACTTATGTATTTCATTCATACATCTATTTGTGCACAGAATTTAGATGAAGGGAATTTGACATATATTTCTTTAATTCTCTCTTTCAATTACTTAGTTGCTGAACCCTTCTGTGGTTTTTGGTCTGTTCTTTTATACAATAGGTACAGGTAGTTAGATAACTGTAGATAGTTATCCTTTACAGTTTGTCAGATAGTTATTCTATTTCAGTTTTGCCTGGCAGTTACTAAAACTTATTCCACCTGTCTATTCGTTTGCTTACATTTCATCTCTGTCCCACAAGGGTTGTCGTTTACATTACTCATTGATATTAATCTAATTCTAACAACTATAATTAAAACCTGTTGCCACAGTAAATAAAAATAAATGAAAATTAACTAACAGAATCTAATGTTGTTGTTGACTTTGGTAGAAAATAAAATAAAAATGTAAGAACCCTGACAGACTTGTTGTCCTTTTGTCGAACTGTTCATCTTCCCCAATCTTCTTCCGAAACTCTGTCCGCCCTTTCTCGGCTTGCACCCTATTGACCAGATGCTCCTGCATCACCTCACAAGAAGACTAAAAAAGATGAAGACATCTTAGAATTCATCCTTTGTACATAGATTAGTGTACATATGTTTGTACATGTGGATGTGTGTTAAGTTTTTTGATGTGTGTGAATTTTGTTGTCTATGCAGATGCATGTGTGGTGCCATCAAGTAAAATAGAGAGAGAGACGAGTCGACGTATTGGGGGTATCAACTAGTTGGTTAATAGAATCATGATCTGCAAGGGTCTATCACCCTCTAGTTACAATTGTGTGAGTATTTTGGTTTTACAATTTGGCTCTGGACGACGTGTGTATGCTATTGCTCGAGGCTAGCCACTGAAGACTATCTCAATTGAGCATTTACATGGGACAATTTTTTTGTGAATTTTTTAGATCTACACCAACTCTAAACAATTATGAGGGCATCAATTCTCTTCTTTGGACAAGTGCATTGATAATTCAATAGATATCAATGTATAAAGAAGTCATTTGTTGTATCATTGTAGAGAGTTCCTTGATAAAGAACTGTGCCAAATTATCAATTTAAGTGTGTGCTTGCAAATGAGTGATTCAAGCATACAAACTTTGCTTATATGTTAATAATCCTTAGAACTTTTAAAATTATTCAAAGTGTTTATTCCAACCTTAACAACATACCAATATTCATATAGTTTTGGTAGAACACCTTAGAATAAATTACAAATCAAATATCCTCTATGAATATCTAATCATCTAACAAGAGTATAGTGTATCGAATAATCTTTATAACTAACAATAATACATCTAAGAATTGATAGAGAAGCAACAATCTATTTATGTAGAGGGATGAGCATGACACATTGTCACCTTTATCTACTTAGTAATGAACACAACTTTGTGGTGGACTTACAGGGAGGTTGACACTCAACCTAGTCTTGCCCAGTATTCTATACAACTTCAAATATATGTAGAAAAAAGACATGTAATTACAATAAATTACTCACACATATAACAAATTTTTCTAATCGTCAAAATTAGAATCCTTTGATTATCTCCAAAAACTTCAAAAATGACAACTATATTCCAAAACTGGGTCCAAGTATCAACCCTTTTCCATTAAAAAATAAGAGTATATATCAAGTACTTTACAAAATATCCTATCTATTACAGATTTACAATGAAAAATGATTATTATCTAACATGTTTTGGATAATCTAAATAACAACTTGGTAAAACTAGAAGATTTCCTCCATAATTTCCTCAACTACCCCATGATATCTACATTTGGGTTCAATGCTTCTGAATTTGTTATGTCTTTTCTACTCGAAATCATGAAATGATTTGATCTCTTATTGATATGTTGCAACAATAAACTTAACTTATCCAACCAATTTGACTAGTTGTTCCCATTTTTCATTTGTTGGATAATCTAAATCGACCGTTTACATGTATGCTTCATCTACTTCAGTATAATTTTCAAAGGTGGTTTTACTATGAAAAAATATTTGATCTCATAGCAAATAAAAAGATCATTCACGAAAATCTGAAGTAGATTTTCACCACTTATTTCTCCCTTGACTCCATAAACTTTGACTTGTTCATGGCTACTATCTTCAATGATATTTGATGCCCGTCCTTTGTTATCATCTAGCCTTGTGAATTATTGAAAGAGAGAAGAACTTTTTGGTGAAGAATAGACTTTTTCTTTTGTAAAACTCAGTAATTTATACATGTAAATTTTCACATTTATCTTTTGTTTTCAGCATAACAATTTTTTTCAGTAGAAATTTCCTAGTTTGAATAATTGTGTCACTTTTGTCATCAAAACCTAACTTTTCCAATTATTCGCTTGTCTTTGTATTCAAATATTTGATAATTTGATTTGCCAAGCCAAGGTTCTTTCCTTTTTAAATTTTATTTCATTGATATCTTCCTTTGCTCTTTCCAGTAACTCTTCTTATTCCATAATGATTTCAATAAAAGAGTAAAAATTAGATATAGATGACATGATTTCCATCGAAATTTGTTCTTTCACCCATGACAAACCTTGAGCACTATTAGATCATCTCAAAAATGGCTAAAGTTATTTTTTCAACTTGAATTTTTCTGTATCTTGGCCACTAATCCATTATATGAATTGATCTTATTCTATTATGATCTCTTCAATGATCTCTTTAATTTATCAACCATTTAATTCTTCATGGTGAGAGACGATAATTCTTTTATCAATTTTTCTATGGCATCATCTCCTGTAGAACTAGTATCTAATTCTTAAATTGATGTGTTGCCAACTTGCTTTCTCTCCTTTAATAACCTTTCCATCTCTACTTCCACCTTTTTGTACTTGCACATTTTGTTGAATTATAATCATTAACAAAGTCTCTTTCTCCTTTTGAAGCTCTCCTACCTCCTGTGTCTATGGATTCTCTTTCATGGGAAACTTCAACCTTTTTCAGAGAGCTTGGATGTTGTCATTCTCCTTTTTTATCATTTCCTAAGTTCAATCAACATTTTGAGGGTCCAAACCTAATTTAATAGCAACATCTTCCAGTAATTTAATCTTAGTGTCTTTTTCCAAAGATGGTTTATTCTCCATTTTGAGCTCTACAAGAGTATTGTTTAAAGAATTTTATAATTTGGACACACTGATAAAAAAAAACTTGTGAGCCTGGAATAGATCATCTCCCTAGTTTGTTTGTGAAAATAGACCTGATCTATATGATGAATCTCTTTAGTATTAAAAGAAAGCACAAATGTTTTGTAGTATTTAGCAACTTTAGCCCCAAATATCTTAGGTTCAACAAATGCTAATTTAAATTGGCCCCGTTCAAAATCAAGGTGTTGGGCCATGAAAATGATATAATTATTCTCCCTATTTCCTTAAATAATCATCATGTTTCTAACAAGTTTACCTTTAATTTGTAATGATTTAAGAGAAAAAGGATAATGAAAGTGAAATGAAGATAGTATATTTAGTTTGATTTTTTTAAATATTGAAAAGGTTATAATTTGAGTAAATTGTTATGCAGATCAATCCAATCGAATGATTGTTGTTCCCTCTAGATATCGGAGTAAGATTTTGATCACCCGATGTCTCATTTTTGGCAAATTACAGCTCGAAGCATGAGCAATATAGAAGAATGGAGTCAAAGGAAATTGATCATTACTATTCAAGGATCTTATGCTTAAAAGAGAAACACTGAGAATATGTTGATTCTCATGATAGCTCCATGTTCAGTTTTTAATGTAATATATAAGACAATAAGTCAAAAGACAGAGGATAATTTTTATTATTGCATTTTACTGTATATTGGATACATCAATCTGAGTTTGAACTTTCTCCATCATTGTGTAAAACTCTTTTGAAGTTAATGAATTTGCGCCAGATCTTACCTTATTCTTCAGTATTGAATTTATATAAGATGGTACTTCTGGAGACCACACCATGAATGGAGGTTCTACTGTCTCTTGTGTATCATTATTAGTTATTTACATTTCCACATTCACATTAGTTGTGTTTATATTCTCTTTCCTTTGATTTTGTGGTAGATAATCGATTGAGTTTTGTATCTTGTAATTCTATTATGCATTTCCTGAAATTTTTTATTGGATTGCATTACATGAATGTACAGTTTGAGTTTATAAATTCTGTAAGTTGTTTAAGAATTTGTGTGATTTACTAATATTCCTTATGCGAAGGATTTTTTGAAGAATAGATAGAATGGTTGATGAATTAAAATAATTTTCTTTTATAAGATTTTAATTGTAGGAGTAATTATTTGTTGTCATCATTTGTCTCTGCAACTATTGAATTAGGATAATGTTTAATGTAACTTTTCTATAGTAATCATTTTACACTCTCTCATAATCTAAGAATCTATTTTTGCATATCTTGTGCCTATACCCTTGAAATAAGAGACAAATGTGAGGTTGATAAGATTAATAAAGGTACAATTAAGTTGATTTTAAAGAGTCATATTAGTGCCCAAGATTTTGGTGTAGTTGTAGGGAAGGTTGTCAAATCATAGGTTGTATCTCTGGGAGGTTGCGTATTGAAGAAGGAATGTAAGAACCTATACATGTGATAAGTGAAAAGCTTGTGCCTAGCACCCACTTTGGTCAAGACCAATTAGGCAATCTAAGTGTGTATGACTAAGAAAAAGAATAGGAATGAGGTAGTAATAGAATGGAAGGGAGTATAAAAAACCACAAAAACCCACAGACCGGTGAGCCATGGGAGAGCGACCTTCGTCGATGAAATTATTTGAAAAATTGAATCTCAAGCATCAATAGAACCCCGAATAGTAACTGGGAAGGGCTCTACCGTAATCCCTCAAGTAGCAGAATCACCAACTACATCTCATGGTGATATTCATAGTAAAACTGAAGGATCTTAGCAAAGCCTCCAAAGCACATTTGTTCAACACTCTAGTCCTTCACAAGAGGGAAATTCTTGCAATTTGAAAGAAGGAGACGGAGAAACTAATGAAGCAAATCCACGATCATGAGGTTCAGGATCTCCTGTGATCTTGATAGTAGAGAAGCCGCCAGAGATCTCAGACTTAGGAAGCATAGTAAAACCCCCCTTGAGAGCCAAGTAATATGTATAACTTCCCTTCTCAAATAATACCTCATGATCAAGAAATCCCTGAAAATTGCTCGCAGATTTTCAATCAGATTGCAACCCAAGGGAAACTAAACCAAACTTCGACATTAGCATATCTTATTGTTGACTCGGTTGCTAATGCCCCAATGAAGGCTATTCCTTTACAAAATATCCCAACCTTTCATGGGATGACCTCAAAGGATCCAAATAGATTTGTATTTGAGGTCAATGTGTTGTACAGAGGTTATAATTATACCATCGATCCACAAAAATTGAAATTTTTCCCTTCTACTTTAAAAGGAGCAGTGTTACGATGGTTTATCGCCTTAGGAGGGGGCACTATAAATTCTTGGGATGCTATGAAAAATACCTTTCTTACTAAATACCAGGGTTATTGTCAAACCATAGACCTGAAGGATGAAATTTTTAAAATGACTGCAAAAGACAATGAAATCTTAGAAAAATATATTAAGATATTTCAGTACAACTTACAAATATCGCCTTATACTAGTTTACCAAATGAAGTAATAAAAGTTGCTTTAATAAAAGGCAAGAAGGATGAATGGATAGAAACGTTAAATTTAATGGGCCAAGGTGAAATCTTCCAAGAAGAATATGATAATATTGTTAAGTTGTGTATCAGGTGTTCATGTGGCAGTACACGAGCCAGATCTGGGATACGATATCCCCTCACCCAAATCAGTAAGCGCATAGGTGGTGGTGTAACATGAACAAAAATTGGTAATATTTTAGAAGATTTTAAAACTAACATTTTGAGCACACTCACTACACAATTAGATGTTTTATAGGCCAAACAAAAGCTAGAAAAGACAGATCCAACATTGGCCATATTGTGTCCAAGTTGTCAAAAAAAGCACATTGAAAGGGAATGCCCACTTGACATGGTGTGAACTTGTGCTATTTTCACTAACGAACGTTCAACGGAATAGTTTCCATCACTTTTAGGATTAAAAGTTGTATTTAAAGAAGGTGAAGAGGAAACAAAACTTGCATACCTGATGACTCAACATCAACCATGGAAGTCACACCCTACAAGTATGTTGCAAGATCCCTCCTTATTTTATTATGGGCAATATATTCCACCATAGAATTTTGGAAACACATTGTAGGGACAATCACCCTTAAATCCCACTTGGCAATCCCAACTATATCCTACATAACCATGGATAAATCAATATTTTACTGGATCAGGATGAACAAATTCGCAATATTCTACCCCATTATGGCAGAATCTTGTTACCAATTCCTATCCCTCGCAATTGTTGAAGATGCCTATGCAAAATCTAATATGGTCTCAAAATTGAAAGCGCCCTGTGGGATTGGGAAATCCACCCATAGGGACGATCCCTAAACCTCAACCAACACTGCAAGCTCCATTCCAGTTACCTCCTAATCCTCAAACTCCACTGCATCCTCAACTGTCGACTCAGCCAAATCCTAACCCCAATAATAGATTTCTCCAAGACGTGCAACTTGTTGAGAATTCAACCTATGAAATAAATCATTTAGGATGTAATGAGCTTCGAGTGAGATCTGGATGCATTATTTCTCCTCAAGAAAATCATAATGATCAAGAACAAGAAAACAATAAAGAAGAGAAAATTACAATAAATCCTTTGACTGTGGTTATTACAGAAATGAAACCAATAGGAAACACAGTTGAGCAATAGGAATTTGAGAAAATCACAACTACTTCCCCTCCATTCCCTGGAAGACTCACGATAACTAAACCAACCATCTACCTTGAGTTTGATAGTGTGGGGGAGTAGAAAATATTGTGTATAAAAATTCCACTCCTGCAGGCTATACGAGATATCCCGATTTACACCAAAACGATGAAGGAATTATGTGTGAAAAGTCCTGAGAGAAAACTAAAAGATCTACCCACAATTCACGTTGTAGGAACACTATTTGACCTTATTTTAGTAAAACGAGTTCCTCTTAATTATGAAAACCCATGAAGTCCAATCGTGACTGTCCAAATACAAGGTTGCACTTTTCCAAACACATTGGTAGACTTGGGAGCAGTGATTAACCTTCTGACCTACAAAACCTGTAATGTCTTGGGTATTACAAATTTAAAACCAACCTCAACCCTCCTAGAATTAGCTGAAAGGTCGGTGATCAAGCCAGAAGGAACTTTGGAAGACATTACTGTCTCTGTAGACTTCTGGGAATATCCTGTAGACTTTCTGGTCATCAACGTGGAAAGTAGCCTAGATGGGCATCCGTTAATACTAGGAAGACCATGGTTAGTAACAACGAATGCATATATAGGATGTCAAAATTTTCAAAACCTATCTGAGCCTAGCATATCCAGCCTAAAATCTTTCTATATTCTAGTCAATTCTTTGGCTGTGATCTCATAGACAGATCCCACTATGGTTTGGCAGGGCTAGCTACTAAACTAAAAGCTTGGTCTATGGTTACCTCCATCGATTCCTCTCAGCCTACGACATTGTGGAGGATGACAGTATCAATTCCATCCTCATGTTTTGACATATGTTTTTGTAATGCATCTTGGCCATGAATTTCTTGTTTGACTTCATGCATTAGGGGGCATCTGTTATAGGTCAATTTTCCTACCTTACATCAGGTAGAGAAACTCTAGATCAATGTTCCAACTAGATAGCATGAATACCCATCTCAATTGAGGAGAAGATCCATCTAAGAAGGGCCTTAATGGATCCCCCATCAATAGACATGGAATAGACTAAGGGATTATGCAAATGGATGAATTCATGAGGTATAACTAACGTAAGGATGGTTTACACAAAATTTTAGCAAGGAATGTAGACGACCAACTAAGGTTTAGATTTCCCATGAGCATGTAAGGACATGACACAAAAGTGACTTGGATGCATTTACTAATGAGAACATACAGTCACTACTACAACACCTTCCAAAATTTTTGCATACATCCAAATTTCGGAGCCTACTTTGACTTTGCATGTTGTCGTTGTAAGTATTAAGGGTCATGACATGTGTTTTCACTAAGTGTTATAAAATTTTCTCTGAGTGTGACCATGCTCAAGTTTTGTCATTGTTCACTTTGGCCTTACTGATCCTACACTTAGCCAAGTCTGGAAAAGTACCTTCTTGACCACCTTGACCTCACTCAGCCTTCCTAAATTATGCACTGCGTACTCTCAACCCTTAAGCTCGAAACTTACCTCTTGGAACAACATAATGCGTAGATTTTGCCTCCCATAACTATGAATTGCAAAGTCTTAGTGCTCATCCGTGACCCTTGAGCTCCAGAACTATGCAACCTTACTTTCTAGTCACCTTATTTTTTGCACTACACCGTCTCAAGCATCAAGCTTCTAGCATGACTCCTTGAACTACGCAACTACACAAACCCTAAGCCTTTGACCCTCCATAACTGCACAGTGGGAAATATCAAGCCTCAAGCCTCAAGCCAGGCTCCTTGATTCCCTCAATTGTGTAGTTGCCTTGCCCTAGCCTTCGTGAAGTGTGCACTACCCAGTCTGAAGGCTCATTCCTATCCCTTGACCTACTGAGTTGTGCAACTATTCAATCCTTGAGCTAGTCTCTCAGCCTATCACTTGATTCCAAATCAGTTAGTGGTTTGCATGAAGCATGTAAGACTAGGGGTTTATCGAATGATGTCATCTTGTCATGAGTGGATATCAGTTGCAGGTATTATATCATGTTATGACAGGATCATGACGAAGGAGATGAAGAAGGAGACCCTGTTAGAAGACACCCTTGTAGTTGGAAAAAGAAGTTGACCAATTAAGTAAAGACAAAAGGACACCAAATTGCGGCAATAGTTTGAGATCAAGATTATATTGAAGACTCCCTACCTTCAAGCCTTATGGAGGAGGAAAAAGAAAAACAGATACACTCTTCTGAAGTTACAAGCAGAAAGGAGGAAAGAAAATGAAATTTTTTCTCTTCGCCAAAACTGCATCAAGAAATGGTTTGATAAGAAGTCTATGGGGAAAAAGGAATTCAGTGTGGGTGACTTGGTATTGAAGTGGGACAAATCCCACAAAGAAAAGGGGAAACACACTAAGCTCTAGTCCCTGTGGATTGGACCATTTTTCGTTCGTGAAAAGCTTGGCCATCACACTTATTGTTTCCAATAGTTAGATGGAAATATTGACTCTCTTCATTTAAATGGCCAATATTTGAAACAATATTCTCAATGAAAATCTAGGGTTGTTCCCTATCCTATGTACATACTCCATTGTTTTGTTTGTTTGTTTGTTTGTTGTAATAGCCCAGGGTTAAAAATCCATGTAACAAGGTTAATAAAGGAAAAATAATAACCAAGGTCATGGGACACTTATTCCAAGCTTAAAATTAGGGAAAACATCCTAGTATGGGTGCTCATTTAGTTTATTATGGCCAAGGAAATTGACAAAGGCTTTGGAAAGACAAAGAGGCATTAATTGACATTTTATTTATGAAAATAAAGGAAATTAGGAGAAAAAAGGATGGAAAATAATGGAAATTCAAGAAAATAGAGGCCTCATTAATAAAAAGGTTTCTGAGGATCAGTTCACAACCTTTTGTCGGTTCATTTTTGGAGCTCTCTCTCTCTCTCTCTCATACTTTTTCACACTTAGAGTATTCATTGAGCACTCTAGTATTGGTGGAAGGAAGGCAAATGAAGGACAACAAAGCAAATGGAAGCAAAGATCAAGCAAGGAAGAGTGGGATCAAGCGACTATAACGAAATTACTTGCAGGTATCGAGTTGCATGTATGATTTCCTTGCTAGTTTTGGCATGCATGGTACATGCATGTGTGTATTTTCTTCTCTTGTTATCATTAGCACAGGTCTTGCTATGTGTGACAGTGGATTTCATCCTTGCCTTGCCATTTCCAAATAGCCATGGTGTGATGGGGTTCTCTTACTTAGTTGAGCTCAGCGGAGTGGTCTCGTTAAAAGTCCTAGGAATCCCTTGATTATTGATGGTGGGATACACAGTAAAACCTGGTTGTGAATACCCTCGTTGGGCGTAGGAATCCCTTGAATGGTAATGGTGGGATACACAGTAAATCCTAGAGATGTATACCCTCGTTGGGCCTAGGAATCCCTTGACTGGTAATGGTGGGATACACAGTAAATCCTAGAGATGTATACCCTCGTTGGGCCTTGGAATCCCTTGAACGGTAATGGCAAGAGACATAGTAAAGCCTAGAGGGTGGAGAGAGACAAATTCCTCACAGTTTAGGCGGAGAGATTCTGTGGCATCCATGCTTTTTTAGGGCTAGTGATGCCTTGATCGGTATATAGCGGGATTGCGGTAAATCCTGTAGTGTATGTTTATTGTTTGGGCCTAGGAATCCCTTGGCGGTATACATGATAAACCCTGAGAAAGCCTTGATTAATTCTGTTGTGAATCCCAATTGTAACCAAAGCATTCCTTACAATTCCAATAGTGGCTGGACCACTACCTTATGGGACTCTTACACCAAATGGTGTAAGGTCTAATTGGAATTTTACATCGAGTAGATCCCCTTGCACTATTAACAAAATCCACCATCAAAATAATGATATTAGAAAATATAAAACAACCATATTTAGTTAATACTTCATTGAATTACATATATAAATATATAATAATAGCTACATTTAAAAGCATGTGCATTTTAGATCTAATTTCACTCATAATATTGAATTAATTAATTAATTTATTTAACTTATTCTGAAGTGGTGTAACCATTAAAAGCATTAAAACAGAGAAACGAGGTTGGTAGTTTGCTTATACATAAATCAAAAGTACAATATACTAGCGTCCTTTAGAATTAATATGGAGATCCCTTATTTATATTAAAAAACGATTTAGCTATAAAGTAGCTGTATATAAAGTAGCTGTATATAAAGTAGCTGTATATCAGCACATAGTCAGTCTTAGATAAACAGATAATCTTCGACTGCACTTATTCTTCCCCATACCTGCAAAACAATAACAATATAATTAAGCAAAAGAAAAGGAAAAAAAAATCACTACCGTGTTTGTGCGGACGGCAATCATAAACCATGACATATATGTGCATATAGTGCTGTACTGAAGCAAAAGCGGAGGATAGAAACAAAAGCCACTTAGTATAAGTTGGTCTACTTAAGTTGCCATTACCGGATAGTATAAGTTGCTCTAGGAGTGGCAGCCGTCGCACTTTTTCCCGCCGCATTTGTTGTTGCCGCCGTCACCTTTGTTGCTCGGGCTGGTTGTGTTGTTCTTGTTGCCGACGACGGGATTGCCGTCGATCTTGCTGCTGGGGCCAATGACGTTCTTGGTGCCGCTGTTCTTCTCGGGCTCGGCCATGTTCTTGCTGCCGCTGACGTCCTGCCCTTGTGGTGGGGAATTGCCCATCTTCTTGGCTTACGTATACTGGATAGTATCGCGAAGTTGAAACTGAACGCCTTCAAAGACAACAACACAACCACTTCTGCGAAAAGAGTTGAAATGCATCAAGTGCTAAAGTGCATCAGTACATAACCTAATGAGCAAATTACTGATATGTCATAGATTAGAAAGCCTCAACACAAATACACCAAATACACAACCATACCAACAACTGGAGTAGGGCGAAGTCGGTAAGCAAGCGGTGAGAAATACAATGGCATAGGTTGCCTTATGTAGAAGCAGGCCAACTCCAAACCATCTACACTCCCAACCATGGTCAAATTTTCATGTTTTGAGTGTTTCTGAGGACAATTCGGCATATTAAATTCCTCTATGGCGGCCTTTTCTTTTTATGTCAAGTTGAGAAAGTGTTATACTGAGTATCAAGAGAATCACATTTATGAATCATGCAAAGTTGAGTGGACGCCCTACTTACAGATTTAACTACTCTGATTTATTCGCGCAATTGGGCAGACGAGTTATCTTTTTCAGCCCCTCAAGAAAATTCCTTGGCCTATTTACAGATGTGACTAGTCCAAGTTATTCGCGCAATTGGACAGACGAGTTATACTTTTTTTTAGCAAAGAACAAAATGTTTGCCCTATCTACATATGTAACTACGCTGATTCCTGTAAGTGGGTAGACGAGTTATTCCTTTACCGCCCTAAAAAGGTCTCTGTGATTGCTAAATAAAAAGATGCAATCTGGTTTTAGCTTTCAAAAATAAGGCATATACGCTTTTTAAGAAACAACTAATCACGATTCTATTTTTAATATAAACAAATATTACAGTGACTAGCAGAGTTGTTTTCCAACCTTGCCAATGTGATTTAATTACTTGAAAAATCAACAAACCTGGAATATTTTCTCAATTATTTTCGGCACAATGAGTTGGAATTTGGACTGAAGTGCTTAATCAAAAATGTGATTTATTTAATATTTGTGACCGTTCAAAATACTTTACTCCTGTAGTGACCTTTCAAGCAAAATTTTGGATGCAACCCTTACAATTTTATTGACCTTTTACTATAATTTTGCAGGTAAATTTAGGTATCACATGTGGCTGTATACTCCCGAAGCAGATTTAGTATGTTTTATGTCTTTTATCCTCTCTAGGCACAACATTAATTACTACTAATAATAATAGTGCTAAGATGCTTTGGGCTCTGGTAGTGGTAGTTTTGTTAATGATTATTTTTTTAAACTCATTGAAAATCTATTTTAACAAAATCACTCTATTAATTATTTTCTTAGAAATGTATTTTTGGTGGTTAATGTTTTTAGAGACTTCTATAGCTTTATTTTGTAAAATAGTATATAGCATTTTCAAGTTTTTTCATGCAATAATATTATTGGGATTAGTAATTAGATTATTAAGGTAGAAGTGTAGTTATTGTTCAAGGCACATTTAAGGAAAATAAAATTGAAGATTTTCTCTTCAAATCATTATAAATATTTTTGTCTGTAGGGTGATGAATTGAGGTTGCCAAAAACCCATCTTTTGTCATTTTATTCATTTTATAAACCATTCATTTTAACTCATGTTGGGGTGGCCTACCCCTATATTGTGTTTTATTTTTAAAGACAGTTTCATAGAGCCCTTCCTTTGATCATTAAGGAAAGAGTTTGAGATTGCAGATGTTATAATCATTTTGAAAATTTCATGAATAAAACTGATAGGAATGATCTCATGGGAAAATTAAGGCTTTGTGTTATGTAATGTTATGAATGATTTCGAGTTATTAGAACAAAGAACCATTAAAATCATGTGAATAGTTGGGAGCATCAATATACAAGTCTCTTGGCCAGACAAAATGTACTACTAATAGTATGGAGATCTTCTCACTGCGAAGTCTCAATTAGAACTAGGAAGTGATGCTTCCATTAATGCATTGTGTTGAGTTTAGAATTCGTTTGAGATTTGTAGGAGGTTGTTGAGAGATTTTCTCAACTCCTATCTCTAAGTTTAGAATTAGTTGGATCTAAGACCAATTATATAATTTTAGTGTAATTGAATGCAGTTGTACAACAATAAGGTTATTTGTGTGAGTTAGTTTTTTCTATGGATCCTCTTCCATTTTCTAATTTGGTATCTAAGCTCATCTCATCTTTACTCCCTCACAAGAATACTAAAAAAGATGAAGACATCTTAGAATTCATCCTTTGTACATAGATTAGTGTACATATGTTTGTACATGTGGATGTGTGTTAAGTTTGTTGATGTGTGTGAATTTTGTTACCAATGTAGATGCATGTGTGGTGCCATCAAGTAAAATAGAGAGAGGAACCAGTGGACATATTGGGGGTATCAACTAGTTGGTCAATAGAATCATGATCTGCTAGGGTCTATCACCCTCTAGTTACAATTGTGTGAGTATTTTGGTTTTACAATTGGGTCGACGTGTATGCTATTGCTCAAGGCTAGCCACTGAAGACTATCTCAATTGAGCATTTACATGGGACAATTTTTTTGTGAATTTTTTAGATCTACACCAACTCTAAACAATTATGAGGGCATCAATTCTCTTCTTTGGAAAAGTGCATTGATAATTCAATAGATATCAATGTATAAAGAAGTCATTTGTTGTATCATTGTAGAGAGTTTCTTGATAAAGAACTGTGCCAAATTATCAATTTAAGTGTGTGCTTGCAAATGAGTGATTCAAGCATACAAACTTTGCTTATATGTTAATAATCCTTAGAACTTTTAAAATTATTCAAAGTGTTTATTCCAACCTTAACAACATACCAATATTCATTTAGTTTTGGTAGAACACCTTAGAATAAATTACAAATGAAATATCCTCTATGAATATCTAATCATCTAACAAGAGTATAGTGTATAGAATAATCTTTATAACTAACAATAATACATCTAAGAATTGATAGAGAAGCAACAATCTATTTATGTAGAGGGATGAGCATGACACATTGTCACCTTTATCTACTTAGTAATGAACACAACTTTGTGGTGGACTTACAGGGAGGTTGACACTCAGCCTAGTCTTGCCCAGTATTCTATACAACTTCAAATATATGTAGAAAAAAGACATGTAATTACAATAAATTACTCACACATATAACAAATGTTGCTAATCGTCAAAATTAGAATCCTTTGATTATCTCCAAAAACTTCAAAAATGACAACTATATTCCAAAACTGGGTCCAAGTATCAACCCTTTTCCATTAAAAAATAAGAGTATATATCAAGTACTTTACAAAATATCCTATCTATTACAGATTTACAATGAAAATTGATTATTATCTAACATATTTTGGATAATCTAAATAACAACTTGATAAAACTAAAAAATTTCCACCATAATTTCCTCACCTACCCCATGATATCTACATTTGGGTTCAATGCTTCTAAATTTGTTATGTATTTTCTACTCGAAATCATGAAATGATTTGATCTCTTATTGATAAGTTGCAACAATAAACTTAACTTATCCAACCAATTTGACTAGTTGTTCCCATTCTTCATTTGTTCGATAATCTAGATCGACCGTTTTCTTGTATGCTTCATCTACTTCAGTATAATTTTCAAAGGTGGTTTTACTATGAAAAAATATTTGATCTGATAGCAAATAAAAAGATCATCCAAGAAAATATGAAGTAGATTTTCACCACTTATTTCTCCCTTGACTCCAACAAACTTTGACTTGTCCATGGCTACTATCTTCAATGATATTTGATGCCCGTCCTTTGTTATCATCTAGCCTTGTGAATTATTGAAAGAGAGAAGAACTTTCTGGTGAAGAATAGACTTTTTCTTTTGTAAAACTCAGTAATTTATACATGTAAATTTTCACATTTATCTTTTGTTTTCAACATAACAGTTTTTTTCATTAGAAATTTCCTAGTTTGAATAATTGTGTCACTTTTATCATCAAAACCTAACTTTTACAGTTATTCTCTTTGTCTTTGTATTCAAATATTTGATAATTTGATTTGCCAAGCCAAGGTTGTTTCCTTTTTAAATTTTATTTCATTCGATATCTTCCTTTGCTCTTTCCAATAACTCTTCCTATTCCATAATGATTTCGATAAAAGAGTAAAAATTAGATATAGATGACATGATTTCCATCGAAATTTGTTCTTTCACCCATGACAAACCTTGAGCACTATTAGATCATCTCAAAAATGGCTAAAGTTATTTTTTCAACTTGAATTTTTTTGTATCTTGGCCACTAATCCATTATATGAATTGATCTTATTCTATTATGATCTCTCCAATGATCTCTTTAATTTATCAACCATTTCATTCTTCATGGTGAGAGACGATAATTCTTTTATCAATTTTTCTATGGCATCATCTCCTGTAGAACTAGTATCTAATTCTTAAATTGATGTGTTGCCAACTTACTTTCTCTTCTTTAATAACCTTTCCATCTCTACTTCCACCTTTTTGTACTTTCACATTTTGTTGAATTATAATCATTAACAAAGTCTCTTTCTCCTTTTGAAGCTCTCCTACCTCCTGTGTCTATGGATTCTCTTTCATGGGAAACTTCAACCTTTTTCAGAGAGCTTGGATGTTGTCATTCTCCTTTTTTATCATTTCCTAAGTTCAATCAACATTTTGAGGGTCCAAACCTAATTTAATAGCAACATCTTCCAGTAATTTAATCTTAGTGTCTTTTTCCAAAGATGGTTTATTCTCCATTTTGAGCTCTACAAGAGTATTGTTTAAAGAATTTTATAATTTGGACACACTGATAAAAAAAAACTTGTGAGCCTGGAATAGATCATCTCCCTAGTTTGTTTGTGAAAATAGACCTGATCTATATGATGAATCTCTTTAGTATTAAAAGAAAGCACAAATGTTTTGTAGTATTTAGCAACTTTAGCCCCAAATATCTTAGGTTCAACAAATGCTAATTTAAATTGGCCCCGTTCAAAATCAAGGTGTTGGGCCATGAAAATGATATAATTATTCTCCCTATTTCCTTAAATAATCATCATGTTTCTAACAAGTTTACCTTTAATTTGTAATGATTTAAGAGAAAAAGGATAATGAAAGTGAAATGAAGATAGTATATTTAGTTTGATTTTTTTAAATATTGAAAAGGTTATAATTTGAGTAAATTGTTATGCAGATCAATCCAATCGAATGATTGTTGTTCCCTCTAGATATCGGAGTAAGATTTTGATCACCCGATGTCTCATTTTTGGCAAATTACAGCTCGAAGCATGAGCAATATAGAAGAATGGAGTCAAAGGAAATTGATCATTACTATTCAAGGATCTTATGCTTAAAAGAGAAACACTGAGAATATGTTGATTCTCATGATAGCTCCATGTTCAGTTTTTAATGTAATATATAAGACAACAAGTCAAAAGACAGAGGATAATTTTTATTATTGCATAAGACAAAAGGATAATTTTTATTATTGCATTTTACTGTATATTGGATACATCAATCTGAGTTTGAACTTTCTCCATCATTGTGTAAAACTCTTTTGAAGTTAATGAATTTGCGCCAGATCTTACCTTATTCTTTAGTATTGAATTTATATAAGATGGTACTTCTGGAGACCACACCATGAATGGAGGTTCTACTGTCTCTTGTGTATCATTATTAGTTATTTACATTTCCAAATTCACATTAGTTGTGTTTATATTCTCTTTCCTTTGATTTTGTGGTAGATAATCGATTGAGTTTTGTATCTTGTAATTCTATTATGCATTTCCTGAAATTGTTGATTGGATTGCATTACATGAATGTACAGTTTGAGTTTGTAAATTCTGTAAGTTGTCTTTAAGAAGTAATACATTTAAGAATTTGTGTGATTTACTAATATTCCTTATGCGAAGGATTTTTTGAAGAATAGATAGAATGGTTATGAATTAAAATAATTTTCTTTTATAAGATTATAATTGTAGGAGTAATTATTTGTTGTCATCATTTGTCTCTGCAACTATTGAATTAGGATAATGTTTAATGTAACTTTTTTATAGTAATCATTCTACACTCTCTCATAATCTAAGAATCTATTTTTGCATATCTTGTGCGGATACCCTTGAAATAAGAGACAAATGTGAGGTTGATAAGATTAATGAAGGTAGGATTAAGTTGATTTTAAAGAGTCATAGTAGTGCCCAAAATTTTGGTGTAGTTGTAGGGAAGGTTGTCAAATCATAGTTTGTATCTCCGGGAGGTTGGGTATTGAAGACGGAATGTAAGAACCTATGCATGTGATAAGTAAAAAGCTTGTGCCTAGCACCCACTTTTGGTCAAGACTATTAGGCAATCTAAGTGTGTATGACTAAGAAAAAGAATAGGAATGAGGTAGTAATAGAATGGAAGGGAGTATCAAAAACCACAAAAACCCACGGACCGGTGATGGCAATCTAAGTGTGTATGACTAAGAAAAAGAATAGGAATGAGGTAGTAATAGAATGGAAGGGAGTATCAAAAACCACAAAAACCCACGGACCGGTGATGGCAATCTAAGTGTGTATGACTAAGAAAAAGAATAGGAATGAGGTAGTAATAGAATGGAAGGGAGTATCAAAAACCACAAAAACCCAGGGAACGGTGAGCCATGGGACAGCGACCTTCTTCGATGAAATTATTTGAAAAATTGAAAAAGAATAGGAATGAGGTAGTAATAGAATGGAAGGGAGTATCAAAAACCACAAAAACCCACGGAACTGTGAGCCATGGGACAGCGACCTTCGTCGATGAAATTATTTGAAAAATTGAATCTCAAGCATCAGTAGAACCCCGAATAGTACCTGGGAAGGGCTCTACCGTAATCCCTCAAGTAGCAGAATCACCAACTGCATCTCATGATGATATTCATAGTAGAACTGAAGGATCTTAGCAAAGCTTCCAAAGCACATTTATTCAACACTCTAGTCCTTCACAAGAGGGAAATTCTTGCAATTTGAAAGAAGGAGACTCAGAAACTAATGAAGCAAATCCACGATCCTGAGGGTCAGGATCTCCTGTGATCTTGATAGTAGAGAAGCCGCCAGAGATCCCAGACTTAGGAAGCATAGTAAAACCCCCCTTGAGAGCTAAGCAATATCTATAACTTCCCTTCTCAAATAATACCTCGTGATCAAGAAATCCCTGAAAATTGCTCGCAGATTTTCAATCAGATTGCAACCCAAGGGAAACAAAACCAAACTTCTACATTAGCATATCTTATTGTTGACTCTGTGGCTAATGCCCCAATGAAGGTTATTCCTTTACAAAATATCCCAACCTTTCATGGGATGACCTCAAAGGATCCAAACACCTTTTTATTTGAGGTCAATGTGTTGTAAAAAGGTTATAATTATACCATCGATCCACAAAAATTAAAATTGTTCCCTTCTACTTTAAAAGGAGCATTGTTACGATGGTTTATGGCCTTAGGAGGGGGCACTATAAATTCTTGGGATGCTATGAAAAATACCTTTCTTACTAAATACCAGGGTTATTGTCGAACCATAGACCTGAAGGATGAAAATTTTAAAATGACTGCAAAAGACAATGAAATCTTAGAAAAATATATTAGGATATTTAAGTACAACTTACAAATATAGCCTTATACTAGTTTACCAAATGAAGTAATAAAAGTTGCTTTAATAAAAGGCAAGAAGGATGAATGGATAGAAATGTTAAATTTAATGGGCCAAGGTGAAATCTTCCAAGAAGAATATGATAATATTGTTAAGTTGTGTATCAAGTGTTCATGTGGCAGTACGCGAGCCAGATCTGGGATACGATATCCCCTCACCCAAATCAATAAGCCCATAGGTGGTGGTGTAACATGAACAAAAATTGGTAATATTTTAGAAGATTCTAAAACTAACATTTTGGGCACACTGACTACACAATTAGATGTTTTACAGGCCAAACAGAAGAAAGTCGAGACAGATCCAGCATTGGCCATATTATGTCCATGTTGCCGAGAAAAGCACATTGAAAGGGAATGCCCACTTGACATGGTGTGAACCTGTGCTATTTTCACTAAGGAACATTCAACATAACAGTTTCCATCACTTCTAGGATTAAAAGTTGTATTTAAAGAAGCTGAAGAGGAAAAACAACTTGCATACATGATGACTCAACATCAACCATGGAAGTCACACCCTACAGGTATGATGCAAGATCCCTCCTTATTTTATTATGGGCAATATATTCCACCATAGAATTTTGGAAACACATTGTAGGGACAACTTAAATCCCACTTGGCAATCCCTACCATATCCTACATAACCATGGATAAATCAATATTTTACTGGATCAGGATGGCCAAATTCGCAATATCCTACCCCATTATGGCAGAATCTTGTTACCAATTCCTATCCCTCACAATGGTCGAAGATGCCTGTGAAAAATCCAATATGGCCTCAAAATTGAAAGCACCCTGTGGGATTGGGAAATCCACCCATAGGGACGATCGCTCAACCTCAACCAACACTGCAAGCTCCATTCTAGTTACCTCCTAATCCTCAAACTCCACTACATCCTCAACTGTGGGCTCAGCCAAATCCTAACCCAAATAATAGATTTCTCCAAGACGTGCAACTTGTTGAGAATTCAGCCTATGAAATAAATCATTTAGGATGTAATGAGCTTTGAGTGAGATCTGGATGAATTATTTATCTTGAGGAAAATCATAAAGATCAAGAACCAAAAACAATAAAGAAGAGAAAATTACGATAAATCCTTCGACTATGGTTATTATAGAAACGAAACCAATAGGAAACACAGTTGAGCAATAGGAATTTGAGAAAATCACAACTACTTCCCCTCCATTCCCTCGAAGACTCACGATAACTAAACCAACCATCTACCTTGTGTTTGATAGTGTGGGGGAGTAGAAAATGTTGTGTATAAAAAGTCCACTCCTGCAGGCTATACGAGATATCCTGATTTACACCAAAACGATGAAGGAATTATGTGGGAAAAATCCTGAGAGAAAAGTGAAAGATCTACCCACAATCCACATTGTAGGAACACTATTTGACATTATTTTAGTAAAATGAGTTCCTCTTAATTATGAAGACCCATGAAGTCCAATCATGACTGTCCAAATACAAGGCTGCGCTTTTCCAAACACATTGGTAGACTTGGGAGCAGTGATTAACCTTCTGACCTACAAAACCTGTAATGTCTTGGGTATTACAAATTTAAAACCAACATCAACCCTGCTAGAATTAGCTGAAAGGTCGGTGATCAAGCCAGAAGGAAATTTGGAAGACATTACTATCTCTGTAGACTTCTAGGAATATCCTGTAGACTTTCTGGTCATCAACCTGGGAAGTAGCCTAGATGGACATCCGTTAATACTAGGAAGACCATGGTTAGCAACAATGAATGCATATATAGGATGTCAAAATTTTCAAAACCTATCTGAGCCTAGCATATCCAGCCTAAAATCTTTTTATATTCTAGTCAATTCTTTGGTTGTGATCTCATAGATAGATCCCGCTATGGTTTGGAAGGGCTAGCTACTAAACTCAAAGCTTGGTCTATGGTTACCTCCATCGATTCCTCTCAGCCCGAGACATTGTGGAGGATGACAGTATCAATTCCATCCTCATGTTTTGACATATGTTTTTGTAATGCATCTTGGCCATGAATTTCTTTTTTGACCTCATGCATTAGGGGGCATCTGTTATAGGTCAATTTTCCTACCTTACATCAGGTAGAGAAACTCTAGATCAATGTTCCAACTAGTTAGCATGAATACCCATCTCAATTGAGGAGAAGATCCATCTAAGGAGAGCCTTAATGGATCCCCCATCAATATACATGGAATAGACTAAGGGATTATGTAAATGGATGAATTCATGAGGTATAACTAACGTAAGGATAGTTTACACAAAATTTTAGCAAGGAATGTAGACGACCAACTAAGGTTTCGATTTCCCATGGGCATGTAAGGACATGACAAAAAAGTGACTTGGATGCATTTACTAATGAGAACATATTGTCACTACTACAACACCCTCCAAAATTTTGGCATACATCCAAATTTCAGAGCCTACTTTGACTTTGCATGTTGTCGTTGTAAGTATAAAGGGTCATGACATGTGTTTTGGCTAAGTGTTATATAATTTTCTCTTAGCGTGACCATGCTCAAGTTTTGTCATTATTCACTTTGTCCTTACTGATCCCACACTTAGCCAAGTCTGGAAAAGTACCTTCTTGACCAGCTTGACCTTACTTAGCCTTCCTAAATTATGCATTGCGCAGTCTCAACCCTTAAGCTCGAAACCTACCTCTTGGAACAACGTAATGCGTAGATGTTGCCTCCCATAACTGCGCATTGCGAAGTCTTAGTGCTCAACCCTAACCCTTGAGCTCCAAAACTACGCAACCTTACTTTCTAGTCACCTTATCTTTTGCACTACACCGTCTCAAGCATCAAGCCTTTAGCATGACTCCTTGAACTACGCAACTACACAAGCCCTAAGCCTTTGACCCTCCCTAACTACACAGTGGGAAATCTCAAGCCTCAAGCCTCAAGCGAGCCTCCTTGATCCCCTCAATTGTGCAGTTGCCTTGCCCTAGCCTACCTAAACTCTGCACTGCGAAGTCTGAAGGCTCATTCCTATCCCTTGACCTACTAAGTTGTGCAACTATTCAATCCTTGAGCTAGTCTCTCAGCCTAGCACTTGATTCCAAATCAATCAGTGGTTCGCATGAAGCATGTAAAACTAGGGGTTTATCGAATGATGTCATCTTGTCATTAGTGGATATCAGTTGCAGGTATTATATCATGTTATGACAAGATCATGACAAAGGAGATGAAGAAGGAGACCCTATTAGAAGACACCCTTGTAGCTAGAAAAAGAAGTTGTCCAATCAAGTAAAGACAAAAGGACACCAAATTGTGGCGCTAGTTTGAGATCAAGATTATATTGAAGACTCCCTACCTTCAAGCCTTATGGAGGAGGAAGAAGAAGAACATGTACACTCTTCTGAAGTTACAAGTAGAAAGGAGGAAAGAAAATGAAATTTTTTCTCTTCGCCAAAACTGTATCAAGAGATGGTTTGATAAGAAGTCTATGGGGAAAAAGGAATTCAGTGTGGGTGACTTGGTATTGAAGCGGGACAAATCCCACAAAGAAAAGGGGAAACACACTAAGCTCCATTCCCTGTGGATTGGACCGTTTTTCGTTTGTGAGAAGCTTGGTCATCACACTTATTGTTTCCAATATTTAGATGGAAATATTGACTCTCTTCATTTAAATGGCCAATATTTGAAACAATATTCTCAATGAAAATCTAGGGTTGTTCCCTATCCTATGTACATAGTCCATTGTTTTGTTTGGTTGTTTGTTTGTTGTAACAGCCCATGGTTAAAAATCCATGTAACAAGGTTAATAAAGGAAAAATAATAACCAAGGTCATGGGACACTTATTCCAAGCTTAAAATTAGGCAAAACATCCTAGTATGGGTGCTCATTTAGTTTATTATGGCCAAGGAAATTGGCAAAGGCTTTGGAAAGACAAAGAGGCATTAATTGACATTTTATTTATGAAAATAAAGAAAATTAGGAGAAAAAATGATGGAAAATAATGGAAATTGAAGAAAATAGAGGCCTCATTAATAAAAAGGTTTCTGAGGATCAGTTCATTTTTGGAGCTCTCTCTCTCTATTCTCTCTCTCTCTCTCATACTTTTGCACACTTAGAGTATTCATTGAGCACTCTAGTATTGGTGGAAGGAAGGCAAATGAAGGACAACAAAGCAAATGGAAGCAAAGATCAAGCAAGGAAGAGTGGGATCAAGCGGCTATAACGAAATTAATTGCAGCTATCGAGTTGCATGTATGATTTCCTTTCTAGTTTTGGCATGCATGGTACATGCATGTGTGTATTTGGTTCTCTTGTTATTATAGCACGGGTCTTGCTATGTGTGACAGTGGATTTCATCCTTGCCTTGCCATTTCTAGATAGCCATGGTGTGATGGGGTTCTCTTACTTAGTTAGTTGAGCTGAGTGGAGTCGTCTCATGAAAAATCCTAGGGATCCCTTGATTATTGATGGTGGAATACACAGTAAAACCTGGTTGTGAATACCCTCGTTGGGCCTAGGAATCTCTTGACTGGTAATGGTGGGATACACAGTAAATCCTAGAGATGTATACCCTCATTGGGCCTAGGAATCCCTTGAACGGTAATGGAAAGCGACATAGTAAAGTCTAGAGGGTGGAGAGAGACAAATTCCTCACAGTTTAGGCGGAGAGATTCTGAGGCATCCATGCTTGTTTAGGGCCTAGTGATGCCTTGACCGGTATATGGCGGGATTGCGGTAAATCCTGTAGTGTATGTTTATTGTTTGGGCCTAGGAATCCCTTGCCGGTATACATGATAAACCCTGAGGAAGCCTTGATTGGTTCTCTTGTGAATCCCAATTGTAATCAAAGCATTCCTTAGAGTTCCAATAGTGGCTGGACCACTACCTTATGGGACTCTTACACCAAACGGTGTAAGATCTAATTGGAATTTTAGATGGAGAAGATCCCCTTGCACTATTAACGAAATCCACCATCAAAATAATGATATTAGGAAATATAAAAAAACCATGTTTAGTTCCATACTTCATTGAATTACATATATAAATATATAATAATAGCTACATTTAAAAGCATATGCATATGCAATTTAGATTTAATTTCATTCATAGTGAATTTATTTATTTATTTATTTAACTTATTCCGAAGTGGTGTAACCATTAAAAGCATTAAAACAGAGAAACCCCATTAAAAGCATTAAAACAGAGAAACCAGGGAGGTAATTTGCTTATACATAAATCAAAAGTACAATATACTAGCGTCCTTTAGAATTAACATGGAGATCCCTTATTTATATTAAAAAACGATTTGGCTATAAACTATCTGTATATAAACACATAGTCATTCTTAGATAAACAGATAATCTTCGACTGCACTTATTCTTCGCCATACCTGCAAAACAATAACAATGTAATTAAGCAAAAGAAAACGAAAAAAAAAATCACTACCATGTTTGTGCGGACTAAAAGAAATGGAAATCATAAACCATGACATATATGTGCATATAGTGCAGTACTGGAGCAAAAGCGGAGGATAAAAACAAAAGCCACTTAGTATAAGTTGGTCTACTTAAGTTGCCATTACTGGGTAGTATAAGTTGCTCTAGGGGTGGCAGCCGTCGCACTTTTTCCCGCCGCATTTGTTGTTGCTGCCGTCACCTTTGTTGCTCGGGCTGGTTGTGTTGTTCTTGTTGCCGACGACGGGATTGCCGTCGATCTTGCTGCTGGGGCCAATGACGTTCTTGGTGCCGCTGTTCTTCCCGGGCTCGGCCATGTTCTTGCTGCCTCTGACGTCCTGCCCTTGTGGTGGGGAATTGCCCATCTTCTTGGCTTACGGATACTGGATAGTATCGCTAAGTTGAAACTGAACGCCTTCAAACACAACAAGACAACCACTTCTGCGAAAAGAGTTGAAATGCATCAAGTGCTAAAGTGCATCAGTGCATAACCTAATGAGCAAATTACTGATATGTCATAGATTAGAAAGGCTCAATCTAGGTTACACCAAATACACAACCATACCAACAACTGGAGTAGGGCGAAGTCGGTAAGTAAGCGGTGAGAAATACAATGGCATAGGTTGCCTTATGTAGAAGCAGGCCAACTCCAAACTTGGTTTGAAAACCATCTACACTCCCAACCATGGTCAAATTTTGATGTTTTGAGTGTTTCTGAGGACAATTCGGCGTATTAAATTCCTCTATGGTGGCCTCTTCTTTTTATGTCAAGTTGAGAAAGTGTTATACTGAGTATCACGAGAATCACATTTATGAATCATGCAAAGTCGAGCGTCACGACGATGACATAGATCGACGATCCATAGAGTGGACGCCCTACTTACAGATTTAACTACTCCGATTTATTCGCGCAATTGGGCAGACGAGTTATCTTTTTCAGCTCCCCAAGAAAATTCCTTGCCCTATTTACAGATGTGACTAGTCTAATTTATTCGCGCAATTGGACAGACGAGTTATACTTTTTTTTTTTTAGCAAAGAACAAAATGTTTGCCCTATCTACATATGTAACTACGCTGATTCCTGTAAGTGGGTAGACGAGTTATTCCTTTACCGCCCTAAAAAGGTCTCTCTGATTGTTAAATGAAAAGATGCAATCTGTTTTTAGCTTTAAAAAATAAGGCATATACACTTTTTAAGAAACAACTAATCACGATTCTATTTTTAATATAAACAAACACTATTGACTAGCAGAGTTGTTTCCAACATTGCCAATGTCATTTAATTACTTGGAAAATCAACAAACCTGAATTATTTTCAGCACAATGAGTTGGAATTTAGACGGAAGTGGTTAATAAAAAATGTGATTTATTTAATATTTGTAACCGTTCAAATGATAAAAATAGCTAAAACAACACAATTACAGAAATTCAATCATATATTATGCACAAATGGTGTATGTGCAAAAACACTCACACACACATTACATTCAGATTATGATCCAACTTATTCCCAAATTAGATAGAGAGGTTGAGAGAATTTCTCAACCATCACAAACCAACTTCTTAAATATGGAATGTAAGCATTAACTCCAACATCCCCCCTTAATGATTACATTACATGAAAATAACAAAATAATCAGGCTTATTAGTAAATGCTCCATCAAGTTGCCTCATAACCCTGGCTCATAACCCTCGGAAAGGTGTAGTTGGCAAGTTGGATTCCTGAGTTCCCTTCCTCAACTCCTGAATCAAGGACCTCCCGAAGTCAATTACTGGACAACATCCCAATCTGTCGCATAACCTCATTAGGAAACCACTTCCATGTCTACCATTAATGAGGGATCACCATTAATGAGGGATCCTTCCATAGATCCGCCATACTATCTGAACAACCATCCATATTGAGCCTTACTGCTACTTGATCTTTAAGTACTGGCATCAGACACATAGTTGAACTGTTGGTTATTTTTTAAAAGAGTTTAATAGATTCACTCTCTTCATTGAATTCATCATAATATGAATGGTTTTGCCAGCTCACTGAGACAGAGAGGAGAACCAACAATATAATGGCTATGAATACAATAGCACTGAACACCTCGAACCATGTCGTGACAGAAATAGGCAACACATCAGACATGTAAGAAGTGAGATACATCTCAGAAAACATTTGTGATAGTGCGCTTAATGTCACTCCTCCAATGTCGGCCCAAACACTTATAAAACCATAACTTGCCAATCCCAGAAGCAAATAAGCAATAAACACATGCATCACAATTCGTCCGCTATCAATTACCAACTAAAATTTTAGATGTGTTGTATTAAACTAAACAAATGAAATCTAGTGCTGAATCACAACTAAACAAACTAACATTTGTTAATTGTGATAAAATTTCAGAGTCAACCATAAACGATTACCTCAACCTAAACCACAACTACAGCCTTTCTATGCGTATAGAGTCATCGAAACAACCATGTATAGAGTCATCGGAATAGCTAGGCTTGGGAAAATCCTTTGTTCATTCATTCAGAAGCAAACCGAAAGGATTGGATTCCATGGCTTTCGGAAATGGAGGCAATCGAAAGAGCGCCCTGCCGAGCTTTATATATGATTCTCAGCTACAGGATTCGAACGGAAAAGGAACATCCATTCGGGGCATTGAAGTAGTCGAATCTCAGTCGGTACTGATGGAGGACGCTGAAATGTTAGAGGACCGGAGGATACTGTTGGTGGAGGGCAACGGGGTTTAAGTGGAACGGCATTGGTTTACGGCTGCATACGCAGGTTGCTCCGTCCAGAATAATCAGCTTGCAACAGCCCGATTAACATCCAGATGCACCTCCTCACAACACAAGTTCACATCTAGCTTTGATACCATCATAAAAATGGCTAAAACAACACAATTACAGAAACTCAATCATATATTATGCACAAATGGTGTATGTGCAAAGACACTCACACACAGAGATTACATTCAGATTACTCTATTAAATAGAGTTTCTGAGATCCAACTTATTCCCAAATTAGATAGAGAGGTTGAGAGAATTTCTCAATCATCACAAACCAACTTCTTAAATATGGAATGTAAGCATTAACTCCAACATCAAAATATTTTACTCTTGTAGTGACCTTTCAAGCAAAATTTTGGATGCAACCCTTACAATTTTACTGACTTTTTACTATAATTTTGCAGGTGAATTTAGGTATCACATGTGGTTGTATACTCCCGAAGCATATTTAGTGTGCTTTATGTCTTTTATCCTCTCTCGGCACAACATTAATTACTATTAATAATATAGGATTGTCTGCTAAGATGCTTTGGGCTCCGCTAGTGGTAGTTTTGTTAATGATTATTTTTTTTAAACTCATTGAAAATCCGTTTTAACAAAATCACTCTATTAATTATTTTTCCGAAATGTATTTTTGGTGGTTAATGTCTTTAAAGACTTGTATAGTTTTATTTTTTAAAGGGTATATAGCATTTTCAAGTACTTTCATGTAATACTATTAGTTGGATTAGTAATTAGATTATTAAGGTAGATGTGTAGTTATTGTTTAAGACACATTTAAAGAAAATAAAATTGAGTTCAAAAAATAAATATTTTCTCTTCAAATCATTAAAAATATTTTTGTGTGTGGTGATGAATTGAGGTTATCAAAAGCCTCATTTTATAAACCATTCCTTTTAACTTATGTTGGGGTGGCTTACCCCCTATATTGTGTTTTATTTTTAAAAGGAGTTTCATATAGCCTTTCCTTTGATCCCTAATATTTTTTTAGGAAAGTATTTCAGATTGTAGATGTTATAATCATTTTGAAAATTTCATGAATAAAACTGACAGGTATGATCTCATGGGAAAATTAAGGCTTTGTGTTATGTGATTTTATGCATGATTTCTAGTTATTAGAACAAAGCACCATTAAAATCATGTCAATAGTTGTGAGCATCAATATACAAGCCTCTTGGCTAGACAAAATGTACTACTAATAGTATGGAGATCTTCTCATTGTGATGTCTCAATTAGAACTTGGAAGTAATGCTTCCATTAATGCATTGTGTTGAGTTTAGAATTCGTTTGAGATTTGTAGGAGGTTGTTGAGAGATTTTCTCAACTCCTATCTCTAAGCTTAGAATTAGTTGGATCTAAGACCAACTATATAATTTATTTATAATTGAATGCAATTGTACAACAATGAGGTTATTTGTGTGAGTTATTTTTTTCTATGGATCCTCTTCCATTTTCTAATTTGATATCAAAGCTCATCTTATTGTTACTCCCTCACAAGAAGACTAAAAAAGATGAAGACATAGAATTCATCATCTGTACATAGATTTATGTACATATGTTTGTACATGGGGATGTGTGTTAAGTTTGTTGATGTGTGTGAATTTTGTTGCCAATGCAGATGCATGTGTGTTGCCAGCTAGTGAAATAGAAAGAGAGATCAGTCGACGTATTGGGGGTATCAACTAGTTGATATGCAAGGGTCTATCACCTTCTAGTTGCAATCGTGTGAGTATTTTGGTTTTACAATCGGGCTCTAGATAATATGTATGCCATTGCTCGAGGCTAACGACTAAAGATGATCTCAATAGACAATTTTTTTGTGAATTTTTTAGATGTACACCGCTTTGAATGATTTTGAGGGCATCAAGTCTCTGCTTTGGACAAGTTCATTGATAATTCAATAGATATCAATGTATAAAGAAGTCATTTGTTGTATCATTGTAGAGATTCCTTGATAAAGAATTGTGGCAAATCATCAATTCAAGGGTGTGCTTGGAAATGGATGATTTAAGGATACAAACTTTGCTTATATGTTAATAATCCTTAGAACTTTTAAAATTATTCAAAGTGTTTATTCCAACCTTAAGAACATACAAATATTTATATAGTTTTGGTAAAAGGCCTTAGAAGAAATTACAAAATCAAATATTCTCTATGAATACCTAATCATCTAACAAGAGTATAGTGTATAGAATAATATTTATAACTAACAATGATACATCTAAGAATTGATAGAGAAGCAACAATCTATTGATGCAGAGGGATGAGCATGATACACTGTCACCTTGATCTACTTAGTAATGAATATAAATTTGTGGTGGGCTAACAGGGAGGTTGACACTCAACCTAGTCTTTCCCACCTTTCTATACAACCTAAAATATATGTAGAAAACATACATGTAATTACAGGAAATTACCCACACATAAAACAAATGTTGCTAATGATCTAAATTAGAATCCTTTGATTATTTCCAAAAACTTCAAAAATGACAACTATATTCCAAAAATGTGTCCAAGTATCAACCCTTTTCCATTAAAAAATAAGATTATATATCAAGTACTTTACAAAATATTCTATCTATTACAGATTTACAATGAAAAATGATTATTATCCAATATATTTTGGATAATCTAAATAACAACTTGGTAAAACTAGAAAATTCCCCCCATAATTTCCTCAACTACCCCCTCATATCTACATTTGGGTTTAATGCATCTGAATTTGTATGTGCTTTCTACTCCAAATCATGAAATGATTTTATCTGTTATTGATATGTTGCAACAATAAACTGAACTTCCACCCAATTTGACTAGTTGTTCCTATTCTTCATTTGTTGGATAATCTAGATCGATCTTTTGCTTGTATGCTTCATCTATTTCAGTATATTTTTCAAAGGTGGTTTTACTATGAAAAAATATTTGATCTCATAGCAAATAAAAAGATCATCCCCTAAAATGTGAAGTAGATTTTAACCACTTATTTCTCCCTTGACTCCAACAAACTTTGACTTTTCCATAGCCACTATCTTCAATGATATTTGATAGTAGATTTTCACCACTTATTTCTCCCTTGACTCCAACAAACTTTGACTTGTCCATAGCTACTATCTTCAATGATATTTGATACATGTCATGTATTATCATCTAGCCTTGTGAATTATTGAAAGAGGGAAGAACTTTCTGGTGAAGAATAGATATTTTTTTGTAAAACTCAGTAATTTGTACTTGTAAATTTTCACATTTATCTTTTGTTTTCAGCATAACAGTTTTTTTCATTACAAATTTCCTAGTTTGAATAATTGTGTCACTTTTGTCAACAAAACATATAACTCCTCCAGTTCTTCACTTGTCTTTGTATTCAAATATTTGATAATCTGAGTTTCCAAGCCAAGTTTGTTTCCTAGTTAAATTTTATTTCATCGATATCTTCATTTGCTCTTTCTAGTAACTCTTTCTATTCCATAGTGATTTCAATAAAAGAGAAAAAATTAGATACGGATGACATGATTTCCATCCAAATTTGTTCTTTCACCTATGACAAATGTTGAGCGCTATTAGATCATCTCAAAAAGGGCTAAAGTTTTTTTTTCAACTTGGAATTTTTCTGTGTCTCGGCCACTGATCCATTATATGAATTGATCTTATTCTATTATGATCAGTCCAATGATCTCTTTAATTTATCAACCTGTTCATTCTTCATAGTGAGAGAAGATAATTCTTCTGTCAATTCCTTTGTGGCATCATCTCATGTTGAACCAATCTCTAATTCTTAAATTGATGTGTTGCCAACTTGCTTTCTCTCATTTAATAACCTTTCCATCTCTACTTCCAATTTTTTGTATTTGCACATTTTATTGAATTATAATCGTTAACAAAGTTTCTTTCTCCTTTTCAAGCTCTCCTACCTCCTGTGTCTATGGATGCTCTTTCATGGGAAACTTCAACCTTTTTCAGAGAACTTGGATGTTGTCATTCTCCTTTTTGATAATTTCCTGAGTTGCATCAACATTTTGAGGGTCCAAACCTAATTTAATCCCAAAATCATCTCTGATACCACCATTGTACAAGCCCGGATACACTCCATAGTGAAAGAGCACCGTATTAATGATAACGTGAGTTAATCTTAGTGTCTTTTGTGAGAGAGGTTTTTTTCTTCTCCACTTTGAGCCCTACACCAGTATTGTTTAAAGAATTTTATAATTTAAACACACTGATAAAAAAACTTGTGAGAGTGGAATAGATCATCTCCCTAGTTTGTTTGTGAAAATAGATCTATAGGATGAATTTGTTTAGTATTAAAAGAAAGCACAAACATTTTGTAGTATTTAGAAACTTTAGCCTCAAATACTTTAGGTTCAATAAATATTAATTTAAATTGGCCCTTTTAACATCAAGGCATTGGGCCATGAAAATGGTATAATTATTCTCCCTATTTCCTTAAAAAAATGTTATGTTTCTAAGCAATTTGCCTTTAATTTGTAATGGTTTAAGAGAAAAAGGATAATGAAATCTAGTTGAAGATAATATATTTAGTTTGAGTCTTTTAAATATCGAAAAGGTTATAATTTGACTGAATTGTTATCTAGATTAGTCCAATCGAACTATTGTTGTTCCCTCTAGATATTGGAGCAAGATTTTGATTAACCGATGTCCAATTTTAAGCAAATTACAACTTAACGCATGAGCAAGATAAAAGAATGGAGTCAAAGGAAACTGATCATTACTATTTGAGGATCTTATGCTTAAAATAGAAATCCAGAGAACCTATTGATTCTTCGGATAACTCCATATTCAGTTTCTAATGTAATATATAAGACAGCTGAGGATATTTTTTATTATTGCATTTTACTGTATATTGGATACAACAATCTGAGTTTTAACTTTCTCAGGGTCATTGTGTAAAACTCTTTTGAGGTTAATGAATCTACGCAAGATCTTACCTTAGTCTTCAGTATTGAAATTATATAAGACAGTACTTTTGGAAACCATGGGCCCAGTGGCTGGAGGTTCTATTGTCTCTTGTGTATCATTATTAGTTAGCTACTTTTCCACATTCACATTAGTTGTGTTTCTATTATCTTTCCTTTCTTTCATGGTAGATAATCTATTGAATTCTCTATCTTGTAATTCTATTATGCATTTCCTGAAATTGTTGATTGGATTGCATTACATGAATGCAAGGGTTGAGTTTGTAAATTCTGTAAGGTGTCTTTAAGAAGTATACTTTTAAGCATTTGTGTGATTTACTAATATTCCTTATGCCAAGGATTTGTTGAATAATAGATAGAATGGTTGATGAATTAAAATAATCTTCTTTAATAAGATTGTAATTGTAGGAGTAATTATTTGTTGTCATCATTTGTCTATGCAACGATTGAATTAGGATAATGTTTAATGTAACTTTTCTGTATTAATCATTTTACACTCTTTCATAGCCTAAGAATATATTCTTGCATATATTGTGTCGATACCCTTGAAATAAGAGATGAATCTAAGGTTGATAAGATTAATGAAGGTAGGATTAAGTTGATTGTAAAGAGTCATCTCAGAGGTCGTGTATTGAAGACAGAATGTAAGAACCTACGCATGTGATAAGTAAAAAGCTTGTGCTTAGAACCCACTTTCGGTCGATACGATTAGGCTATGTAAGTGTGTATGAATAAGAAAAAGAATAGGAATTGGTAGTAATAAAACAGAAGGCAGTATCAAAAACCACAAAACCCAGGGACAGGTGAGCCTTCTCAGAGCGACCTTCATCGATGAAATTATTCAAAAAGCTGAATCTCATGCATCAGTAGGACCCTGATAAGTACACCCTATCGTAATCCCTCAAGCAGCAGAATCACCAATTGCATCTCATAATGAGATTCACAGTAAAACTAAAGCATCTGAGCAAAGCTTCCAAAGCATATTTATTCAGCACTCTAGTCCTCCACAAGAGGGAAATTCTTGCAATTTGAAAGAAGGAGAAGGAGAAACTAGTGGAGTAGATCCACAATCCTCAAGGTCAAGATATCTTGTGATCTCAATAGTAGAGAAACCACCAAAGATCCAAAACTTAGGAAGCGTATTAAAACCCCCCTTGAGAGCCAAGTAATATCTATAACTTACCTACTCAAATAATACCTCCTGATCATGTAATTTGTGAAAATTACTGGCAGATTTTTGATCAGATGGCAACCCAAGTGCAACAAAACCAAACTTCAACATTAGAATATACTATTGTTGACTCGGGGGCTAATGCCCCAATGAAGGCTATTCCTTTACAGAATATCCCAACATTTCATGGGATTACCTTAGAGGATCCAAATGCCTTTTTATTTGAGTTCAATATGTTGTACAGAGGTTATCATTATACCATCGATCCATAGAAATTGAAATTTCTCCCTTCTACTTGAAAAGGAGCAATGTTACAATGGTTTATGGGCTTAGGAGGAGGCACCATAAATTACTGGGATGCTATGAAAAATACCTTTCTTACTAAATACTAGGATTACTGTCGAACCATAGACCTGAAGGATGAAAATTTTAAAATGTCTCCAAAAGACAATGAAACCTTAGAAGAATATATTAAGATATTTTAGTACAACTTACAAAGATTGCCTTATACTAGTTTACAAAATGAAGTACTAAATGTTGCTTTAATAAAAGGCATGAAAGATGAATGGATAGAAACATTAAATTTAATGGGCCAAGGTGACATCTCCCAAGAAGAATATGATAATATTGTTGAGTTTTGTATCAGGTGTTCACATGGCAGTACACGATCCAAATCTAGGATAAAGGAACCCCTTAGCCAAATCAGTAAGACCACAGGTGGTGGTGTAACATGATCAAAAATTGGTAATATTTTAGAAGATTTTAAAAGTGACATTTTGGGCACACTCACTACACAATTACATGTTTTTCAGGCCAAATAGAAGCAAGCTAAGGCAGATCCAGCATTGACGATATTGTGTCCATGTTGCCGAAAGAAGCACATTGAAAGGGAATGCCCACTGGACATGGTGCGAACCTATGCTATTTGCACTAAGGAACATTCGACAAAACAATGTCCATCACTTCCAGGATTAAAAGTTGTATTTAAAGAAGTTGAGGAGGAACAAAACTTGCATACCTAATGAATCAATGTCGACCATGGAAATCACACCCTATAGGTATGATGCAAGATCCCTCATTTTATTATGGGCAGTATATTCCACCACAGAATCTTGGAAACACATTGCTGGGACAATCACCCTTAAATCCCACTTGGCAGTCCCAATCATATCCTACATCACCATGCATAAATCAATCTCTTACTCGATTAGGATGGCCAAATTTGTAATATCCTACCCCATTATGGCAGAATCATGTTACCAATTCCTATCCCTCGCAATGGTTGAAGACGTCTGTACAAAATCCAATATGGCCTCAACATTGGCAGTGCACTGTGGGATTGGGAAATCCACCCATCGAGACGATCCCTCAACCTCAACCAACACTACAAGCAGCATTTCATTTGCCTCATAATCTTCAAACTCAGGTGCATCCTCACCTGTCATCGCAACCAAAACTTAACCCCAATAATAGACTTCTCCAAGACATGTAACTTGTTGAGAATATAGTCTACGAAATAATTCCTTTAGGATGTAATGAGCTCTGACTGAGATCTGGATGCATTATTTCTCTTGAAGAAAATCATAATGATCATGAACAAGAAAACAATAAAGAAGAGAAAATTACGATAAATCCTTCGACTGTGGTAATTACAGAAACAAAACCAATAGGAAACGCAGTTGAGCAACAGGAATTTGAGAAAGTCACAACTACTTCCCCTCCATTCCCTAAAAGAATCACGATAACTAAACTAGCCATCTACCCTGACTTTGATAGTGTAGGGGAGTACAAAAAATTGTGTATAAAAATTCCACTCCTGTAGGCCCTACATGATATCCCGATTTACACCAAAACGATCAAGGAATTATGTGGGAAGAATCGTGAGAGAAAACTTAAAGATCCACCCACAATTCACGTCGTAAGAACATTATATGACCTTATTTTAGTACGACAAGTTCCTCTTAATTATGAAGACCCAAGAAGTCCAATCCTGACTGTCCAAATACAAGGTTGCACTTTTCGAAACACATTGGTAGACTTGGGAGCAGTTATTAACCTTTTGACCTTCAAAACCTGTAATGTCTTGGGTATTACAACTTTATAACCAACCTCAACCCTGCTAGAATTAGCTAAAGTTCGGTGATCAAGCTGGAAGGAACTTTGGAAGACATTACAGTCTCTGTAGACTCCTAGGAATATCCTGTAGACTTTATGGTCATCAACCTGGCAAGTAGCCTAGATGGACATCCATTAATACTAGGAAGACCATGGTTAGAAACGAAGAATGCATATATAGGATGTCAAAATGGAAACATGACGATTGTGAAAGGAAACGTTGTCAAAATATTATTCAATATCCTCCTGATCAACCTAGTCTGCCTGCAAAAATCTTTAGCTATGCCTACCTAGATATCAAGAAGAAAATATGTGCTCTCCCCTTTCTTTAGATGAAGCTTTGGGACTTAAAAATAAATTAGAAGATGACACAATCAACAACTTCATCAATAAACTAGCTATTATCAGAAACTCAACATGCCAAATGCTAAAATCTCTTCTTGCTAATGATCCATAAGGAGACCCTCAGAGAATTTAAATGACAATCATATTCCCACAACTGCAGTCCATACCAACATTGTAATTGAAGTAGAGCCATGAAGAACCCTTAATATTAACGTTGATCTAGACAAACATCAACAACAAAAATTAATTCAGGTTCTCCATAAGTACAAGCAGGCTTTTTCCTATGACTATTTAGACATGAAAGATCATGACCTGCAACTATGCACCCATCATATCTATGTAGAAAAATATGCTCATTCTATTTGGAAGCCCGAAAGGAGTTTGAATCCAAACCTTAGGGATATTTTGAAACAAGAATTGCAGAAATCGTTGGATGCAAACTTCATATACCCGATTGCAGATAGCGGATAATTTGTGTATATTATAGGGAACTCAACAAAGCCACCCAAAAAGACCATTTTCCCCTTCCTTTCTGTTAGAGTCGGTCTAGTTATCCCTCCATCAGAGATCAAAAGCTCTTTTTTGCATTTCATGTTTTAGGTGTCCCACCACTTTTCATCAGTTGAATTTCATTAGGCATGCCATAACTCTGATAGAGTGGTTTTTGTCACTCATTCCCCTCATGCATATCAATGCTGGTTCAGGTTAAGTCATAAAGCTTCACAAGTCATTTACACTCATGTTTTAATTTTTTTTAGGTCTAGGTCTAGGGTTTGAGTCAATTTAGTCTTGAAAAGTCTTAGAAGACCAGCAGGCTAGAGGGATGTCTTTGATAGGTCATCACTTCAATAATTCTCACCATTGTACAGCTGAATAAGGACATCTCTTCAAAACTCCGTTTTGAAGACAAGTCGCCACTTCATTTTTGTAAAAATTTTCAGTTCTTCAAAATTTTTAGTTCTTCAATTGTTCAAAGTGCAGCCCTGGTATCCTTTGTTGAAGCATATCAGAGCTATCCCTGCAAAACATTATCACAGAAAAGCATCATTTCAACCTATTTTATGAAAGAAACCAAAAAGGTTAGAGCCTATTAATTTTGAAAAAGTGTCAACAACCAAACATAAGAAAAATGGGTTTTCATCAAGCAAAAATTTAAAGGGAGGCTATATCAACTCATTTCTCCTCGTTTGCAACCCATTCCACATTTTGAGAGCCAAGAGCATCGTTCAAAGGCAATTTTACAATTTTGTGAGCGTTTGCGAGCAGTTTGGGTCAGTTACAAGTCGCGCGGCGCATCAGGATAGGCGCGCGGCACACCAGAGGCGCGCGGCGCATCAGGCAACTTTTCACAGTGCAAATTAACACGCGCGCGGTGCATCCAAAGCGCGTAGTGCGTTGGGTAAAGCGCGCGGAGCATAGGAGTTTATGCTTGAAATTCACCCAGAAATCACTCAAATCACCTCTCCTCACGCATAAATTCGCAGGTAGGCCTGCACTCATGGCTTGATTTTGGTTTTTGATGATTTGTATAAAGAAGTTAGGCTATATTTGTCATAAAAACCAATTGTACAAAACCCTCCATGTTCATCAATTTGCTATAAGGATTCAAGTGCCAAGTTTGTTATAGGGTTTTCAAAAATCACTGTTGCCAAGGTTTCTTATTTCCCTTGTTTCCCATTTCCTACATTCCACAAATATTTTCCCCAATAAATCCCCACAAACACTATACCTTCCTCTCTCAAATTCCTAAACTCCCCCTCCTACTACAACCACATAACCCCTACCTCATCCCAAAACCCTAACATTTCAAAATTTCTATGTCCCTTTCCCTCCCCTAATTTCCTTATTTTATTTCCGTTGTTCCCATTTCCCTAATGCTTCCCTTTTCCTAACAATTCCCTTGTCATTTATGTCCCCTTGGTCACAGCATTTTGATAAAAAGACAAAAAGTCAACAGTCAAATTTTGGCACATAGTTTTATATCAGCATACATAAATATTCTAGCTGTCTTGTTTCTAAAAGAACATGTCAGAGACGGAGTCCGAATATGAGGAGGATTATGATAGTGACTCTACATCGGAAGTCAATGTGCCTAATGTGCCACGGAGGTATCACAAAGGTGGAAAAAGTGGATAGCATGTTAGGAAGGAGCCTACTTCTTTGGCTTAATTGCAAGCTTGCCCACTTGCAATGGATTGTTTTCGGTGCCAAACATGTTACCAATATTGTGAGATGATCTCACAAACTCAGCATCATCGGGAACTGGTCTGTCTATTTGTTCTTAACTTACAGGATGGTCATGTAAACCTTGTCGGAGTGGATTTCACTTTGTCACCCGATACTATTGCTCAGGCCACCGGGATACCAAATGTGGGGGAGGAATGGAGTAAACGCCAGATGCTGGACAGGTATTACTATGAGCCATATGTCAAGCCCACATATGTTAGACACTTGAGCGCAGCCTTTCCTTTTAGATACCTGAAAGATGAGTTTGCACCATTGATGAAACTCATCATTCGGTATTTCAGCTGTGAAGGAAAATTCTCACGTCTCTACGCGTACCATGTACGTTTGTTGATGCATTTCACATGGGTACGTATGATGAGCATTCCGTTTTTCATGTGCTGAAACATGGAGAGAATGGTACCTTTAGAGCAAAGGAAGACCTCGACACATCAACATAGGAGTATATATCACTATGCCTTGATCAAAATCATAGTGATGCATCAGTTGGCACAGTAGGGTATTGCTTGGGAAGATTTCATCTCCCGTGATTTCTTTTCCGCGCTACAGCCTCCTCCAGAGATAGTTCATGATGAGGGAGGGCCTTCACAGTAGTTTGACATTCCTGACATCGAGCATGTTGATGCTCCAGTATATGTGACATATCAGAAAGGCCCCAGGGCCTTATTTGCAGCTGCACGACGAGTACTATCTCCACCCGGGGTGGAAGGGGTCTCGTTGACATCATCAGCTGAGCGAGTATTATATCCACATCATGTGGAAGGGGTCTCACCTTTGTCTTCAGTACAGGTACAGATTCAGGATAGGGGCAAGAGACCCATGGTTGATGAGGGTCCTTCAGGAGTTCAGGATATCGGTATCATTGATGTTGATGCTAGTTCGCCCAATTCAGAGCTCAAGGAGATCATCCGAGAGCAAAGGCCCAAGAATGAGTCGTTGCAAAAGAAATTGGAGATGGCTAAATGGGTGATCAACTACTTAGAGCAGCGCAACAAACAGTTGGAAGATGAGCATGAACTTTATGAGCTGCGGAAGATTCGGGAAGGCCGGGAGTTGGCTCGTAGGAGACCCGGTGATTTGACACCTATTGATCTGGAATCAATGCTCATCCGTGTGAACGCTCATTTGGAAAAGTTGTTGGCGAAGTCAAATAGGGACAAGGACATGCTCCGCCACATGAAGACTCACTATTGGGCTCACATGCATGTTTGCAAAGCGAGAATGAAGATCCTCGAGAGGCATTTGAGCAAAGCACAAAAACAATGTAAAAGGCCTCATCCGCTTCGAGTTTTGGCCGAGGCTTCATTAGTTGAGCATGATACATGATGGAGGGTCTTCATTCCAATTTTGGGAAAATTTGGAGAAAAGTTTGTCGTTTCAAAATTTTTAGCTTGCGAAACAGGTTTTTTGGCTCTATGCGTCGCGCTCAGCACGCGACCCATAAGATGGGGAGGTTCAAATCACAAGTGGCTTACATTTTTGGATTTGTCGTGATGAAATACACATGTTTAGCAATTTCCAAGGCATTCCATCAAGTTTTGGGTGATCAAAAGCTCAAAAAACACCATGAAAATCACCTTTCTTCCACTTTTTGCACCAGCAGGAAGTACTTCTAGGAGAATCCACTTTTGGAGGGTCAAATGGAGACCAAATTGGAAATTCCACTTGGGTTGGAAATTGGACATCCAGGGCTTTCCAACACACCAACCTGAGCTCAATTGGGATGCCAGGAAGTGCCCCAAAAGCAGCTAGAAAGGCGCGTGGCGCACAGGACTCAGGCGCGCGGCGCACAGGGTTTTTTGGCACAGTTTTCCTCCTCAGCTCAGCGAATCAAGCCAGTTTGACCAGTTTCGACTTGTGATGGGATTTTTCACCCTCCTTCATGTAATTATTGGAAATTTATGTTGTTATGACACTTATTTACCTATTCTAGATGATTCATTCATAAAATAGAAAAAATGTAATGAATGAATTGGTTTCCTAGCTTATAGAGGCAAGTTGTTTTGACTTCCTAGATTGTAGTGCTCAGCTTAGAAGTGGTTGAAACAGCTCCTAGGATGATGAGCTCGACCCCTAGAGGCAAGGGAATGTGTTAGCTTGCCTATATTCTGTATTTTCTTAGTCATTTTCAGGGTTGGACTCTTGGGAATAGCTTGAGACTATATTGTACATATCTTATCTGCATTTTGGGAAAGGAAAGACCAGGGTTTTGCAGCACTATTTGAGATCCATGTGGCTTTATGTGTTGATGGTGTGTTTCTCTCAGTACTTGTAAGTTGCGTATGTGTATCATTTTATTGATTTAATCTTTTGTAATTAAACAAATGAAGTGTTAAGGTAGAATCCATGAACTTGCTATGCTCTGCCTTTAAATTTGTTTAATTTTCTATGTTTTCTTCAGTTTAAGGAGAATCCTTGAGACTCCCTTGCTCTCATTAGCTCCTCACCAGTCTGATCTATCCACCTCACTTTCTTTAAGGCATCAAAACAATCGCCTATCTTGCCCAAAGTAGACCTCTGCAAAAGTTGTGCCTCATCCCCGCACCCAAATTTGCCTTTCCCTTGAATTCAACAAAATCTTTAAAAATCAATTCTAAACTCATTGTACTTCATACCTAGCCTAAAATCAGTCATCAATTCGGTCATCTCGAGTCTCTTCGTATATCTCTTTCCGAGTTTGACCCGGAGAGAGCCCTCTCATGTCCTCGTAGGGCTAGCTACGAGGCTGAGCGTGGTTTCATGTGGCCTTGAGTCTCACCTTATTTCAGCCTAAGGTAGATTTGAGCACTAACATAGTGGCGACCATACTGGGGATAAATCTCAAATGGTTTGCTTGTTGATGAGTTTGTTTCATAAGTCTTAGACGGAGTCTGAAGTCATGCCAGGTAGCTTTGGAAACGCTCTTGCTATGCATAAGCGGAAGTAGATAAATGCTGCTTCAGTCAATCTCCGGTTAGCTTGTGGAAACTTGATTTGCAAATCACCCCAGTACTTTTTTTCATTCTAGACCTTTGGATGATTGAGTCTAGCAAACGATTAGCTGAATTATTTTAGTTCTTTTGATATTCTGATAAACACACTGGCTTCAAAAAGACATACAAGAGCTAATCCAGATCCGAATCCACCTCCTTACGAAAATCCAAATTTAATTCGAAAAATCCTCCGTCAAGTAAGCTCGGCGACTCCCTTGGTTAAATCTCATTCATGTCCCGCAATTTTTGAATACCTTGAAGAACTTCCTTTTGACGAAAGGTTTGAATTGTCATTGTTTAAAATCAAGTCTGAAAACACTCTCGATTCTATTGTTCCAAATCCTGACTTTGCTGCAGCTCTTGAATTTGAAAGGCACAATAAATTAATTGGTAATTTTATCTTAAGGCACCTTCAGGCCGACATCCAAGCCGTCAATCTTGCTGATTTCTTAGAAATTGTATCTGCAAACATTGGATCCACCGTCACAGCATCTACCTCTAGAATTCCTACTGAACCGCCTTTCATTCCTACCATTCCTGTGTAGCCTTTAATTACTTATTCAAAATCTGCAGCCAATTCCCCTCCATCATCCCACATCACTTCTCCTCCGCATACTCCTCATACAGTAACTACACCCACTCCACCAACAACACCTAGAGTAAATCCACCAAGAGCAATGGTTGCTCGTTTCGTACCTCTTGCTTTACCTCAGCAATTGCATGATATGCCCGCAGACTATTAGAGTAAGATTCCTTTATTTGATGGCACTCCTCAAAGTGTGTATGCTCAGCAGCACATAGACAAAATGTCAAATTTTTATGATTTACATGAGATTGATGAAGAGGATGTAACTATGCGATTGTTTGTACAAACATTCGGAGGAGAGGTAAGAAAATGGTTCAGAGGCTTGGGAGCCGGAAGTATACCTACATTGGCTGAACTTCAGAAGGAGTTTCTATATCATTGGGAACTCAGAAAGGATCCGCTTCAGATCAATGTCGAGTACAATAATATCAAACGCAATCATGGTGAGTCTGTCCAAGACTGCATTATCAAGTTCAATACAGTTTATAATGCTATTCCGGATGATTTAAGACCATCTAGAAAATCAGCTCTTCTCAAATTCTCGGATGGATTTGATCCGGAGATGGCTTATTCATTATGGGATAGAGATCCACCTACTTTAGAAGATATGCAAAATATCGTTGTCAATGTTGAGGCAAATCTGAACGACAAGAGAGAACGGTTGAAGGCAAAGAAAAGAGTGACTATAAAGGAAGAACCTACATCAGAACCACCTTGGCTTTTTGAGATGTTCAAAAGACTGAACCTTGACAAATCAGAACCACAGATTCGTAATCCAAATTACCGTGGCCAACAACAACCTCAGTACATAATTAAGCAGCATGAACCAAGAGTACAAGAGCCGGCATCTCAGCAACCAATCAAGACTCCTCTTTTGTATAATTTTGTGAGTCAAGATTCAGATGAAGATGCTGACGTAGTAGGGGACCAAAACCACTTCTTTACTCCTGATGATCTTCCCATTTACATCACTGAAGAAGAAGAGTATGGAGAAAGTTCAGGCGCCCAACAAGATGAAGATTTTATCTTAGCTAATGATGCAGATTTAGATTATTGCCAAAGAGGGTATTTGAATGCCTTGTCCACTCAACAGAAGCAGTATTCATTGAGAAACCGAGATGTGCCCATCAATCCAATTCAGAAAATAAAAGAAGCTACAACACCAAAGACGGATTCACCGATACCACCGAAGAAAGGAAAAGAGACAATTGATCCCACAACTAGCAAGATATCAGCAGCAGAAAAGACAAATCAGACAGCTATAATCAAAGATAGGAGAGAAGTTTCGGTCAAAGAAGTCGAAAATGTTTCAACATTTAGTTTGGAAAATCAAATTTCCAAATTAAAAATATCTATTCCTTTGACTGAAATCATGAAAAATAGCAGCTACCGAGGTCAAGTCTCTAAAATTCTGAATTTTGATCCTATGTTGGACACGGTGAATGTTGAAGATGATCAGCCAAAGTTGATTTTTGGACCAGCATTGGATGGTGAGTCCCCTGATAGTGATGTTCCTCCCTTTTATATCAGTTTGAGATTGCATGAATATGTTTTGCACAATGCTATGTTCGATTCGGGTGCTTCGCACAATTTGATGGCAAAGGCGATCATGGAGAAGCTGGGCTTAGACATTACAAGGAAATATCATGATTTGTATTCATTTGATTCCAGCCGTGTGAGATGTATCAGGCTCATCAAAGATTTGGTTGTTAGCTTAGACCAAATCCCAGCGAAGAATGTCTTAATGGATGTGGTTGTGGCGGACATTCCTCCACGTTTTGGTATGCTACTTTCGAGATCTTGGGGAGCTAAGTTGAAGGGTACTCTACAATTAGACTTTTCTTATGCCACAATTCTAGTCTTTGGTCAAATGAGAAAGCTATATCGAGAGCAAAATATGAAATACATGATAACTAGAAAAGAGAAGCCAATCAATCATCCTGTAAATTATGTACATACAGATTTAGAGTCATTTGTTTTATTTGCTGATAGTTTTAATGATCTAGATAGTCAGTTAGTTCAGGCGGAAGATATACCAGAGATCACTGAAAATTTTAGAGAAGTTTTACAAAAAGAAAGAGGAGAAAGGAAAGCTACTATGGAGCAAACAGCTGAAGAAAAGGGGCAGCAAACAGAAAAATTAGAGGCAGTACAATTTCAGCACTTGGAGGAGGATGAAGATGGTCTTTGGACCATGGATTTCGATGGCACAGTAGGTAGTGATGGTGCTGGTATTGGTGTGTGGATTTGAAGTCCTTTTTCCGCTCAAGACAAAGTTCCAAGCAAGGTGAGAGTGTGTTCCTATAAACTAGCATTTGATTGTTCAAATAATGAGGTGGAATATGAGGCTCTCATTGCTGGCCGAAAGATTCTTAGAAAACTAAAAGCAAAGAATATTGCGGTCTATGGTGATTCCGAGTTGGTAATAAAGCAAGTTAAAGGTGAGTTTTAGGCCAAGCATCCTCGTATGATAGAATATCGAAATGCAGTCTTAGATATTTTGAATTTGTTTTCTGACCATACCTTGACATGTGTGCCTCACATACAAAATGGTGTTGCTGATGGACTTGCTAAGGCAGCAAGCAATTTGAAAATTCCGATGAATTCTAGTAACAAGTTTGAGATTGATGTCAAACACCTTCCTACCGTTCCAAACAATCGGCGATGTTGGAAAGTTTTTCAAGATGATGAAGAGATAAATGAGTTTCTACAAAATAAGGGTAAGTTCAAGGATTCCTCAATAGATATTGAAAATGATGATGGTGTTGATAATATGCAAGTAAATCAAATGGACGTGCTACAACTTAAATACAACATTATTCCTAAGGGATTGATTCCTTTAGAGGAGTTGTTTGACTAAGATGATGTGGCCCGCAAGCCGACATTGAGACCGACTGAAAAGGGTGTTGAAGAGGTAAACGTTAGGACAGCTGAGAATCCAAAGATGGTTAAGCTATCAAGGTCATTGTCACCAAAGGTAGAAGCCGAATATGTGAAATTGTTGTCTTTATTTTTTGATGTTTTTGCATGGGATTACTCGGATCTAAAAACATATGACACAAATATCATTCAACATACTATTCCTATTAAGCCAAATCAGAAGCATTTTCGTCAAACGTTGAGGAGAATCAATCCGAAGCTGCTGCCATCAATTGAGAAAGAGGTAAACAGTTTGTTCAAGTCAGGAATCATTGTGCCTATCCGATTTTCAGATTGGATATCAAACTTGGTGCCCGTAAGGAAGAAGACAGGAGAGATCCATTTATGCATTGACTTCAGAAATTTGAATAAGGTGTCCTTAAAAGACAATTATCCACTACCCAAAATGGATCATATATTGCAGCGAGTAGTTGGAGCATCAAGGATGTCACTACTCGATAGCTATTCATGATACAATCAGATTTTAGTGCATGAAGATGACCATGACAAGACAGCATTCACCACTCCATGGGTAACATTTCATTATGCAAAGATGCCGTTTGGTTTGAAAAATGAAGGAGCCACCTTTCAGTGTGCAATGGACGTGGCTTTCACCAATAAGAAAGATGTATTTTTAGTTGTTTATCTTGATGACTTAACCGTGTTTTCAAATTCTGATGAGGAACATTTGTATCATTTGAAAATTGTTTTCCAAAAGTGCAGAAAATATGGCATATCACTGAATCCGAAAAAGAGTCTTTTTGCCATGGATGAAGGCAAACTTCTTGGCCACATCATATCTAAAGATGGAATCCGTGTTGATCCCGCACGTGTTGAAGCCATTCAGCAAATTGAACAGCCCCGGAACAAGAAAGAAATTCAGTCCTTCAATGGTAAACTGAATTTTCTGCGTCGCTTCATTCCAAATCTAGCAGAGCATCTTAGAGAGATCACAAGCATGCTCAAGAAGGACAGTCAGGTAAAGTGGACCGAAGAGGCGGTGAAATCATTTAATTTAGTGAAGTTAGCTCTTTCTTCAACTCTTATTTTTATCAGCCCCGACTACACTCAGGATTTTATTTTGTTCTCATTTGCTTCTGAGCACACTTTGGCAGCTGTACTAATGCAGAAGAGGGAAGGTGTTGAAAATCCCATTGCTTTTTTCAGTCAGATTATTAGAGATGGAGCATTGAAATATAACATCATTGAGAAGCAAGCACTTGTTCTTGTAAAGGCCTTGAAATATTTCCGTGTGTATATATTGCATTCCCATATTCTAGCTTATGTTCCTAACGCAGCAGTTAAAGATATTTTAGTACAGGGAGATCCAGAAGGCAGATGGGGTAAGTGGATTGCTGCGTTGTTAGAGTATGATGTAGAGATTAACCCCACCAAGCTGATCAAAGGTCAAGCACTCGCCAAGCTAATGGCTGAAACAAATTTGCAAGTTCTAGACATAAATTTGGTTGCTGCCATGTCCGATGAAGATGACGAGAATTCATCCATTCAGGTATCTGAAATGTTTCTTTCCTCTCCTTGGTACGCTGACATTTTATATGTACTTTAGTATTTGTCTTCACCTCCTGAAATGCCAAGAAACAGAAGTAGAACATTGAAATTGAAGGCTGCAAAATTCTGCATATTAGATTCAGCATTGTTTTGGAAAGACCCTGGTGGAATGTTATTGAATTGTTTGGTCGAGGAGGAAGCCAAAAGAGTCATGGAATATTTTCATAGAGGGGACTGTGGGGGTCACCTGTTTTGGAAAACCACAACAAACAAGATTCTAAGGGCAGGCTATTATTGGCCTTCATTATTTTCAAATGTATATAAGGCTGTTAAAGATTGTCATGAATGCCAAATTTTTGAAGGCAAACAGAAACTCCAACCTTTGCCTCTCAAACCAATTGAAGTCAGCGCACCTTTTCAGTAGTGGGGATTGGATTTCATCGGCGAAATTCATCCGGAATCATCAGGACAACATCGATGGATATTGACAGCTACAGACTACTTTAAAAAATGGATTGAAGCAATTCCTACTCGCCAAGCTACAGATGCGGTAATTATCTATTTTCTTGAAACTAATATTTTGTCACGTTTTGGATGTCCAAGTAAGTTAATCACGGATAATGCAACAGCATTTAAGTCAAAAAGGATGATTGAGTTTTGCTATAAGTACAATATTAGCTTGGGACATTCAACCGCATACCACCCTCAAGGAAATGGATTGGCGGAGTCATCTAATAAATCTTTGGTCAATATCATTAAGAAATTGTTGGAAATCAGTAAGAAGGGTTGGCACAAGAAGTTGATAAATGCACTATGGGCTGATAGGGTAAGTCAGAAAAAGCCTATTGGCATGTCTCCTTTTGAGTTGGTGTACGGAACAGACACGGTTTTTCCTACTTCGCTTGTTGTCCCTGTAGTCAAATTGCTTCAAGAAGCGGGTAGTGAGGAAGATCCTATGCAGAGAAGGATTAATCAGATGATTCATTTGCAGCAGACACGGGAGGAGGTATTTCAAAACACTTGCAAGTTGCAGGAGCGCATCAAAAAGATTTATGACTGGAAAGCAAAGGCAGACACATTTCAGCTAGATGAGGTAGTTTTGAGGTGGGATGCTCGTCATGAAGACAATGGAAAGCATGGCAAGTTTGAAAATTTATGGAAGGGCCCTTATAATATTGCAGCATATCGCGGCCAAAACGCTTTCTTTCTCAAAGAGATGAATGGAGATGAATATCCTGAAGGGCCGATCAATGGTCAGCTATTAAAAATATACTACTTCTGAGTACCTTTTTCTCATTCCATCATCATTGTACATATCATTTTACTTTTGTTCTATTGCACATGTACACTAACTTATCATCTTCAGTTTGGAGCCCGAGGTGAAGGCTATAATTCTGAAAATGAAAGTTAGATAGTTTAAGTTTGTCAAGTCAGTTGTCTAAAATCTTTTAGTTTTGAGTCTAGTTTGTTCTAAAGCAGTTTTTGGTTTTTCAGTTAGATTCTTAAGATTTTGTGTTGGAATAATGACTCCATCGCCCAATGGATGAAGGCACTGTCTAGCTCTTACAGAGATCTGCGGTTCTTGGCATCTCCAAGGAGCTACCATCCCCATTGGAGCCAATGTTAGAGTCGGTCTAGTTATCCCTCCATCAGAGATCAAAATCTCTTTTTTGCATTTCATGTTTTAGGTGTCCCACCACTTTTCATCAGTTGCATTTCATTAGGCATGCCATAACTCTGATGGAGTGGCTTGTGTCACTCATTCCCCTCGTGCATATCACTGCTGGTTCAGGTTAGGTCATAAAGCTTCACAAGTCATTTACAGTCATGTTTTAATTTTTTTTAGGTCTAGGTCTAGGGTTTGAGTCAATTTAGTCTTGAAAAGTCTTAGAAGACCAGCAGGCCAGAGGGATGTCTTCGATAGGTCATCACTTCAATGATTCTCACCATTGTACAGCTGAATAAGGACTTCTCTTCAAAACTCCGTTTTGAAGACAAGTCGCCACCTCATTTTTGTAAAAAATGTCAAAATTTTCTGTTCTTCAATTGTTCAAAGTGCAGCCCTGGTCTCCTTTGTTGAAGCATAGCAGAGCTATCCCTGCAAAACATTATCACAAAAAAAGCATCATTTCAACCTATTTTATGAAAGAAACCAAAAAGGTCAGAGCCTATTAATTTTGAAAAAGTGTCAACAACCAAACATAAGAAAAATGGGTTTTCATCAAGCAAAAATTAAAAGGGAGGCTATATCAATTCATTCCTCCTCTTTTGCAACCCATTCCACATTTTGAGAGCCAAGAGCATCATTCAAAGGCAATTTTGAAAGTTTTTGAGCGTTTGTCAGTAGTTTGGGTCAGTTCCAAGTCGCGCGGCGCATCAGGATAGGTGCGCGGCGCACCAGAGGCGCGCGACACATCAGGCGACTTTTCACAGTGCAAATTAACACGCGCACTGTGCATCCAGAGCGCGCGGCGCGTTGGGTAAAGCGTGCGGCGCATAGGAGTTTATGCTTGAAATTCACCCAGAAATCACTCAAATCACCTCTCCTCACGCATAAATTCGCAGGTAGGCCTGCACTCATGGCTTGATTTTGGTTTTTGATGGTTTATATAAAGAAGTTAGGGTATATTTGTCATAAAAACCAAGTGTACAAAACCCTCCATGTTCATCAATTTTCTATAAGGATTCAAGTGCCAAGTTTGTTGTAGGGTTTTCAAAAATCATTGTTGCCAAGGTTTCTTATTTCCCTTGTTTCCCATTTCCTATATTCCCCAAATATTTTCCCCAATAAATCCCCACAAACACTATACCTTCCTCTCTCAAATTCCTAAACTCCCCCTCCTACTACAACCATATAACCCCTACCTCATCCCAAAACCCTAACATTTCAAATTTTCTATGCCCCTTTCCCTCCCCTAATTTCCTTGTTTTATTTCCATTGTTCCCATTTCCCTAATGCTTCCCTTTTCCTAACAATTCCCTTGTCATTTATGTCCCCTTGGTCACAGCATTTTGATAAAAAGACAAAAAGTCAACAGTCAAATTTTGGCACATAGTTTTATATCAGCATACATAAATATTCCAGTTGTCTTGTTTCTAAAAGAACATGTCAGAGACTGAGTCAAAATATCAGCAGGATTATGATAGTGACTCTACACCGGAGTCAATGTGCCTAATGTGCCACAGAGGTATCACAAAGGTGGCAAAAGTGGGCAGCATGTTAGGGAGGAGCCTACTTCTTTGGCTCAATTGCAAGCTTTCCCACTTGCAATGGATTGTTTTGCGGCGCCAAACATGTTACCAATATTGTGAGATGATCTCACAAACTCAGCATCATCGGGAACTGGTCTGTCTATTTGTTCTTAACTTACAGGATGGTCATGTAAACCTTGCCGGAGTGGATTTCACTTTGTCACCCGATACTATTGCTCAAGCCACCGGGATACCAAATGTGGGGGAGGAATGGAGTAAACGCCAGATGTTGGACAGGTATTACTATGAGCCATATGTCAAGCCCGCATATGTTAGACACTTGAGCGCAACCTTTCCTTTCAGATTCCTGAAAGATGAGTTTGCACCATTGATGAAACTTATCATTCGGTATTTCAGCTGTGAGGGCAAATTCTCACGTCTCTACGCGTACCATGTACGTTTGTTGATGCATTTCACACGGGTACATATAATGAGCATTCCGTTTTTCATGTGCCGAAACATAGAGAGAATGGTACCTTTAGTACAGAGGAAGACCCCGGCACATCAGCATAGGAGTATATATCACTATGCCTTGATCAAAATCATAGTGATGCATTAGTTGGCACAGCAGGTTATTGTTTGGGAAGATTTCATCTCCCGTGATTTCTTTTCCACGCTACAACCTCCTCCAGAGATAGTTCATGATGAGGGAGGGCCTTCACAGCAGTTTGACATTCCGGACACCGAGCATGTTGACTATAATTATGGAAGTTTTTCTTCTTCTAGCCTTCCACAACCTACAAGGTTTACACCACAACAATTGGAAGAAAAAGGAGAAAAAGGGCTTTGTTACAATTGTGATAGAAAATGCACTAAAGGTCATAAGTGCACTGAGAAGAAATTATTTTATATAGAGTATGAAGAGGAGGAAGAAAAGGATCAGGAAACATCAAAGGAAGAGGATATATGCCAAGACCAAAGTCCAGAGAAAGAAGAAATGAATCCGACCATATCTTGTAAATAAATGGCAAGAATTACCACTCCTTAAACTCTCAAGATAGAAGGACATAACAAGAAGAAAAAGGTTCAAGAAATGAAAGATCACATCGATAAAGAAGAAATGAATCCAACCATATATTGTAATTCATTGGCCTAAATTACCACTCCTCAAACTATCAAGATAGAAGGACATATCAAGAAGAAAAATGTTCAAGAAGTGAAACATCACATCGAGCATCAAGAAATGAATCTGACCATGTCTTGTAAAGAATTGGAAGAAATTACCACTCCTCAAACTCTCAATATAGAAGGACATATCAAGAAGAAAAAGGTTTAGGCAGTGAAATATCACATTGAGCATCAATAACAAGTTCTCCAAATTTTAAAGGATAACTCCACTTTGGTGCAGAATCGAATGAAACGGAAGGTAGATCAATATCGTAGTGAAAAAAGTCTTGATGTAGGTGATTGGGTATTTTTACGGCTACATCTCAAGCAACCTATTTATGAGAAGGAAATGTTAGTAATACTACATGCACTTAAGAAATGGCGACCTTACCCAATGGGAAGTCACTTCAAGGTAAAAATGGATCATGATAGTCTTAAATACTTTTTAGAACAAATATTATCTTTAGAAGAACATAAAAAATGGGTCACAAATATGTTGGGTTATGACTTTGACATCTTCTATAGAAAAGGGAAGACAATTTTTGTGTAGATGCATCTCAAGAAAGGATGAGGATGTGGAAGCATTGTTTTGTGCTATTTCTATTATCCAACCAGATTGGATAAACGAAGCAAGGGATGAATAGAAAAGGACAAAGAAGTGTGGCCACTCATTCAAAAGTTGCAGAATATCCAAATTCAAACAATATTTCCAGAACTTGAAGAGGAAGGAAAAATCATATTGGAACTTGGAGCAGTCACAGAAACAAAAACTGACAGCTATGAAGTCGATCAATTCTAGAGTATCTCATTAAGTGGAAGAACTTACCTACTAAATATTCCACATGGGAGGACAAGAATTTTATACAGAAGCATCAAGAACTACTCAAGCATTGAGGAAAACACTTTTTGAAGGAGAGGGGCATGTTGGGCCCCTATACTACTAGTGTAACCCCTTATTGTTATTAGTACAACCCCCTTATTATATTTTTGTGCCCATGTAGTCCTCGTATTGTTAATATTGTGCCCCATAGAAGCCCACTATGGTTATTAGTATGCCCTTACATTATCATTGTTATGCCGGCTCTGATTATATTATGACCCCTTAGACTCCTATATTTAGAAAGGAGGTCTTGTCATTTGTATCATTGAATAATTGTTCATTTGTTTAATTTAAAGGAGGTTGCCCCCTCGAAGAGGCTTAATCCCAAGGCATTTGTCTCCCTTTTCATTCTTTTTGTGAGCTGGTCTCATAACAGTCTTCTTCCTCCTCCCTTGAAGGTAGCATACCCATAATTTCTTCCTCTGCTAGCATTTTCAATTGTGGCCAAGCCATGGAGGTTCGAGACAAAGCATGCACCACCAATAATATAACCAACACATGATTTGTTAGAACCGCTAATCGTTGTCGAGACCGATAGGTAGATTGTGCCATTAAGTGAAGGTTGCTCCATAGGAAGTATGGCATGTCTAAAGAATGAACCTGCGCATGATGAAACCAAAGGCATGTAGGGAGTTTGAAATGATACTTAAACAATGTATAGAAATGACCTATGCAAGTAACATACCTCCTAACAAAATATGCCACCTCATCCCATGGGTATGTTAGATATTTACGATCATACCCTATTCCTTTCTGGACCATTGTCTCCCCTGCCTGCAAAAATAATTCTAGAAACTCTGGCAGAGGAGACGTTCGAGAGAACAATTTTTGACCTACTCGTTGCAACCTACTAGCAATCGAAATAACTTCCTCCATGAAAAAAATATCCATCCCATGGACTCGAGAATGATTTCCTTCCAGGTTTAACATAAATTCAACTGTGATGGCTTTGTCAAATCCTTGTGGCCTCTCAAAATACACATGCCACCCTACATCCAAGAATACTTTCCAAACATCTGCATTGCATTGAAACTGCTCTCTGCTCTTTGGTTCATGTCTCACAACCTAACTAACCATTTTGCAACGGATCTATAATAGCACTTTGAAGTACCAACAGACCGTCAAGGAGGAGTGACAACAGGTAGATTTGCAGTGAGAGTTGTAATAGCAATGTGGTACAGTGAGAGTGAAAACTGGGAGGATAACGGTGAAATATGGAAAAATCATGGTGGATAATGGTAATAATGAATAGTAATTATGGTAATTACTTAAAAACGTTGGAAAGGACCATTCATTATTACATTAGTACTAACTTCAAGTCTCGATACATTTGGGTAATCGTGCAAAGTATGGTGGGAAAATCGTGGAGTGTATGCACTTAACACAAGGTTTAATAATGATAATAACAAGTCATTATAGGATCTTTTTTCATTTATTATAGTACCTCCCCCCTAACTAAGGCATGACCATCCACAGTCATATCAAGTCATGTCACATGAATTATTAATCAAATCCACAAAGTCAATCAGGGACATACTCTCTGACTTACCTTGAAGAAGTAACAACAGCGGAGGAGTAATAGCATCAGGCGGAGTAAAAACACCTGATGAGTAACAACATCGGGGGAGTAACAACACCCGAGGAGTAACAGCATCACTTGAGCACTAGTCAAAATCACAAAGGAGTAACAACACCGGAGGAGTAACAACACTAGAGGAGTAATAGTACGAGAGGAGTAATAGCATGAGAATACTTAGACAAAATCACAATGTAGTAACAACACTAGAGGAGTAATAGCACCAGAGGAGTAATAACATTGGAGTAGTAACAACACTGGAGTACTTAGACGAAATCATGATCATCAGAGTAACAACACCAAAGGAGTAATAACACCGAAGGAGTAACAACACTAGTGAAGTACTTAGTCAAAAACACCACGATCAGAGTAACAACATAGGAGGAGTAACAACAACAATGAAGTACTTAGACAAAATTCCCATCATGAGAATAACAACACCAGAGGAGTAATAGTGTGAGTGAGGTACTTGTAGGAAAAATATTGATAGGCTAGTAACAACATTATATATATATATAAATATATATATATATATAATATATATATATATATATATATATATATATATATATATATATATATATATATCTATATATATCTATATATATATATAATATATATATATATAATATATATATATATATAATACTTATTTATTATTATTATTATTATTATTTTAGATTAGGGGTGCAAAGGAAGAATTCCTTGCATTAATAACTTCAAAAATAGAGTTATCAGAGAGACATTTTAAAGGAGTCTCTTGAAGCTGGATGATGATATAATCTGAGGCAATGTCCATTCACGATCAAAGGAGTATGTGCCTCATAAATTGTTATAAGTCTAACAGTCCCATTTTCAAACATCGTGTCAACTTCATTTGGTCCCATCCACCTGGAGTAGATTTTTCCCTTAAAATTCTTGAACCGAGAATCATAGAGTAATGCCAAATATCCTCTTTGAAACACCTTTTTCTTAATGAATTTATCGTGTCATTTAGTTTTTTGCTGCTGGATTGTAGCAGTATTCTGGATAGCTACCAAACAAATTTCATCCATCTCGTTCAAGTGTTCCATTCAGTGTTTCTAGGCTTTTGAAAGATCTAAACCTACTTCAAGGGTTGTCATGAGCGTCTTAATTTCAAATTCCATCGGAAACAAAGGGGATTTCCCATAGAAAATATCATATGGTGAAAACCTTGTTGTGCTCTGCCATGTTGTTCTATATGCCTTGTTGTAGCATTTTTTGGTTTTGATAAGATAGAATATTTAAAAAAATGTTAAGGTAGGATATGGACATAACAATAGTGAATAAAATGTTAGTGAAAATTTTTTGATGATGATGTCCATATCAAAGAAAATTTTAGGTTAGATGTCCTAAAAAAATCAAGGAAAAAAAGAAAATGTTAGATTAGAAAGAAAAGAAAATAAATAAGCTCTGAAAGTGAGCAAGTCTAAATGCCACTACTCTACTGCTACAAAATAAAGGTTGTGTGCAGCTTGTTTTAAATGCCACAACCCATTACACTCAAAAATTGTATTTTTGACTGCTTCATGTTTTAAATTTGATGTTATAGTTAGAGAATAAAGATCTGGCCAAACTATTTAATCTTGGCAGATTAGTAGTTAGGTAGAGAATAATAAGGTGCTCATCAGTTTAATCTGAGCCCTTGGAGGTTATAAGGGTAGAATTAGATAGTTTTTTTTTGTTAAATAAAAAGAAAGGAAAAGGGTTTGCTAGCTTAAATGCACCCATTAAGTGAAGAAAAACGATAGGATAAGCAAAGGGTAAATAGAAGAAGGTTGCAGAATGTTTGATGGTTCATTGGACAAAGGGTACATTATCATCTTTTACCATATGTTTCTATGTAAATCAGGCAATTATACAAAGCAAATGAAGGACTACTTTACTAATTTCATCCCCATTCATTCCTATATTTACTAATTTCCCCTTTCCTACCTTCATACATTCATATTCATTATTTTTCCACAAAAAAACCCCTTTTCCTAAGGTCACAACCCTTTTACCTAGGAAAAGTAAAAACCCCATGTTAAATTTCCTTTTACTGAAAAAACCCACAAAAATTCACTAGCCTAAGTATTCATACATATATGTGAAAAGCCAATAACACATAAAAAAACATCATAACTTAGCACATTTTCCCTTTCCGCTCATATTCCACATTAGTACTAACTTAATGTATTAAAACCCCTAAAATTCCCTTTCCCATATATATTAGCTCCTTTAATTAAATAACCCGAAACCCTTGGTTTTGTTATAGAACTATGTATTTTATAAAAAACTTCACATCAGCGGGATCACAAGTCTCTCATATAAATAACCCTCCACCATTGCGAAATGTGATTGTGATGGGCCCGGGCCCGACATGGATATAAATCATATTCCACTAAAGCACCAACACTCTTCCATTTCAATCCCCGATTGAGATGGGCCCAGACCCGATGTGGATATATATTATATTTCATGCCATATCGCATTCACCCCCATCACAAAGTCCCAGCTATAACATATATCCTCCACATTGCAATATGCGATGCGCGACGGACCCAAAGAAATATATACCATAATTTATCACCATTTCGCATCCGCCCTTCATCACAAGTCCTGCTAATAGCAATACCCTTTGCTGATGTGATCTCCGATATATGAACCCAGAGCCGACAGTTTTTATCCACCCACATTTATAAAATTTTAAATCTGCCATAGCGCATTTTGCAAAGAATTCCTTCGTTAAATCATTTTGTATGATTTTAATGAAGAAATAATTAAACCTCCATTTTAACTGCGTATCTGGGTTTTAAGCCATAATACAGCCATTTCAGCCATTTTTATCATTCGTACCCTTCATACTGCTCCTTCACTCCACCATCGTTCAATCTAATCCATCAAAATCCAACAGCCCTCGGCAAATTTCGGGTTGACTCTCTATACGAGCATTACACACCCGAAAAGTGTTATTCCACCATCCTTCCTTGCTACCTGTCAAGCTCATATCATTTCGGGTGACCCCTTCCCAAAACCGCCCATGTCTTATAAGCAGTGACCACCTTCCACAAAATGACAAAATGGTTACTATTCACTAACGCGCCATATTTCGAAGGAAAACTATTTTTCCTGTTTAAAAGCCAAAATGACCATTTTTCCTTTGTTTTGCCTATTTTCACAGTGAAGCCTGCATAAGCCTCTGTGCCCAAAAATCCATCATTTTTCCTTCCGAATACACCCTGGACTCCTTTTGATCTCCTTTAAAGCTTAGCAAATCCATTGAACACCTTCTGTCACCTATGTTTTTCTTAAATAGTTTATGTGTTTTGCAGGTAAAGACTGTTGTCCTAGGTTTATAAACAAAAAGATTGTGTAACATTTTGAAGACAAATAAAAGATTTTTACTGTTGAAAAACGCTGTAAAAATTGGAATGTGCAGTAAAGATAGAAAGGATCATAGTAAAGTTCACTCAGCCAGATCAAAGCATATTAAACATATTTTAATGCATTATTAGGTAAAAAGGTTAAAATGAAGCAATCTTCTAGTGTGAAGGATATGAACGATCAAGGCGGCTAAAGGGGAAAAATATCAGACAACAAAGTCAGCACAACTTGAATAAAGGGGACAGCAAGAAGCAGTTCAAACAGCTACCCCTATCTTCTTGCCATCAATATCTTTCTTTTCCTAAAAATAGTAATATGTTTTAGGACCTTTTCCTAAGCTTCATTATTGTATAAATAACTCTTTTCTTGAGTTGTAAATGGTTCAAAGTTCAAGATTCATAGTTCATTGCTTGTAAGGTCTTGACTATTAATACTACTTTGAACCTGGAAGCCACCTTTGAAGGAAGCTTTTGCAGACACTTGATGTACTCAGTTTTTCTGGAACCTTAATACAAAGTAGAGGAATCTGAATCTGGTTTTACACAGTTTTGTGTTATCCTGTAAGTTTTTCTAGTTATTAATCATTGTGTTTTTCTTCATATGCTTATGACTTATAGAGATATCTAGGTAGGAATAATTATGTCTCAATTATTTCCTATAAGCTCCTGAAGTGATCATCTATTAAGAGAATGGATTAATGAACTGTTTGTTTAGCTAATCCCCTCTAATCAATAAATCATTAACATATTGTGTAAGCATAAGTATACTGCCTTAAACCTTTGGAACGTAGTTTAGAAGGTTTTCCAACTTATGGTTGTTCTATTTTATAGTTTGGAAACTTTGATAATCATATTATTTTTGTTGTCTTCTACTCACCACTATTTTTTTTCTATATCACTGTGTAATGCTTTATAGCAACCCTTTGCTGAAGTATTAAAATAACCCAAAGGAATAATTACTTCAATTCTACATCTGTCTTCATTCATTGGTCTTCCAAAATTAAAACCAAAAACCCCCAAAACAATTATTTTAGATGCTTTGGCATTGGTAGCTAACTTACTACTATCTCAGAGGTACAACATCAAATTGGCCCTGTTGTCGGGGATTCGAATTTCATTTAAGTTTCCCTTGGGACAATGATATTCATTCATTATTATCCTTTAAAGGTGATTAAAGGGTTTAGAAAGGTTAAAATCATTCACCTAGGTGACTCCACACTCCCAAGCTGGCACCTTATAAACATACCAGATCTCGCTCAGAAGCTGACATAGTTAAACCTCAGTCAAATCCTGAAAGGCTTCTGAGAAAATCTAGTTCTAAAAGGGGACACCAACCGTCTTCTTCTTCCTCTTCAGTCCTACAGTATAAAGAATTAGAATCATTTGACCCCTATAGTAATATCCCAATTGATCCTGCTTACTCCCATTTATCACCTAGGGTTGTTGAACTTCTAGATAAAGGAGTTGATTTTAAGTCAGCCTACCTTTTCCATTCATTAGAATCTCATCCAATACCCACACTACCAATAGGGTCACCTAAAAATGAATCTAATTTGGGTGTTAATCTACCAGAATATAAACCCACAGATTTCATATCCCCTACCACCTATCATTTTCCTTCCATTTTTAACCGACCTAAAGCTTCTTCTTCCAAACAATCTGAGGAGACCTTTCCTATATATTCCAATCCTCTCTTTGAAACAAAAGAAGGTATTCCTTTACAGGTCCCAAATTTATTTCTTAGGACTCCTTTGAAGTCTTTCAGGAGATCTCCTCCTTCATCTCCTCCTTCACCTCCAAATAGTCCATCAACCCCTGAATCACCATCTTCTTCCTCTACATCTTCTTCATCCTCTACATCCGCACAAACACCACATACTCCACCTGGACAACCTCATACACCTCAACAACCTCATATACCTCAAGCACCTCATACACCACCTGTTTTCCTGGCTTTCCTACCTATTGTATAGGCTGTATATGCTGCCTTAGTCTTACCTAATAACGTTGATGCATTCCCAGCTGGATACTTGAAATAACTTCCCAAGTACAATGGAGAAACTGGTCCCTCAGTTGAGGACGATCTTCAATATTTCCTTGACTTTGTAGACAACATGAATATTGAACAAGAAAATGTTTATATAAGATTGTTTGTACAGACACTTGAAGGAAATGTGAGGATTTGGTTTATACAGTTACCAGAAGCTACCATTAGAAATTGGGAAGAGGTTACAAACATATTTAAAAATCAATGGGTTGTGAAAAAGGATCCTCTTTACTTCCTCACATAATTTGAATAGCTTGAAAGGAACTTCGGTGAACCAGTATCAGATTTTATCAAAAGATTCATTAAACTCTATCACAAAATGCCTGCTGATTGTAAGCTTCCTGTAGCAGTAGCTAAGTCTAGATTTTCCAAAGCTTTCGATGATGACTTTGTTGTTATGCTACGAGAGAGAAATTCAAGAACTCTTGAAGACATACAAACAAATGCTATAGAAGTAGAAGAGAATAGTGCAACCTTAGCTTCTTTAAAACTTAAGGAAGAAAAGGCCCAAAGAAAACTCAAAACTGTTTAAGAAGCCTCTAGCTCCTCTAAGACTAAATTAGAAGACTCGAAAATAGATGAAATAACATCTCTTCTTAGAAACCTATCAAATAGGATTTCAAAGATTGAGACCCAACCTAGGACAATACAACAAACAATTACTAGACCTCAAAACCAAAATCAAGGTCAGTATAAAAGAAACCAACCACTGCAAATTCTTAAGAGACCTGCCAATGATCAATAGGTTCCTACTCCTCTATTGATAGATGACCAACAACCTAATGATAATACTATGACAATTACTAAATATATTAATAGTATGGATTATTCTTCCAATCAAACAGCCATCATTCCTCTCTCACAACAAAATCAGGCTCAAGAAGATCAAGAAGCTTCACAGGTCTCTAAATATCATGCTTATCGAAATTTTAATTGCAAAATTAAACAAGAGGTATGATCTTAGTTCTAGGCCTGGTCCCTGGAGACCACCAAAGGAAACTCCAGTAATTGAACCATGTACCAAAACTGTTGAAGCTCAAACAACTCTTATTCAGCACTTAGATCAATCAATTGATACTACCCAAACTGGTAAGAACATTTTGACTACATTTAGTGTTGAAAAATAATTAGAAAGGGTTAAGATCCCAATTCCACTGTCAAAACTTTCCAAAAACCCTAGTTACAAAAGCCAAGTCTCAAAATGGATACAAAATACCTCAGTTGATGCTGAAGGTGATGCCATAAGTCTGCAAGATGAAAAGCCAGCAATAGTTTTTGGCCCTAGTTCAGACATGATAGATGAGATAGTGCCTCCTTTCTATGTAACTCTTAAAACAAATGATTCCATGTTGTATAATTGTATGCTTGATTCAGGAGCATCACACAACCTTATGCCAAAATCCATCATGGACCATTTTAAGTTCAACATAACTAAATCCTACCATGATATGTACACCTATGATTCTAAAAGGGTGCCCTGTTTAGGATTGATCAAGAATCTAGTGGTTACCCTTGCCCAAATTCCAGTGAAAAGTGTAGTGCTTGATATTGTTGTTACAGATATCCCTCCCAAGTTTGGAATGCTCCTTTCTAGGTCTTGTTGTGCCAAACTAGGGGAACTCTACAGATGGACATGTCATATGCTACTATTCCTGTTTATGGAGGATAGAAGTTTAGATTATTTAGAGAGGTAAGCTTTATACATACTGTTTGTAAAACTAACCAGCCAAGGAACCATCCAATTTATGCAATAGATCAAGACTTTGATTGTTTTCAACTCACTTCAAAACAACAAAAAACTCAAGTCAAAATTGAAGAGGTAGTTGAAAGTTCTTAACCAAACCAAACCGATATTTGGAAATTGTTCTTTGACGGCTCTTGCACGAAAGATGGGGCAGGAGATGGAGTAGTTTTAATTTCACCTGAAAAGGAAAATAGAATCCAATCATGTAAATTAGACTTCAAAGTTACCAATAATGTTGTTGAATACGAAGCTTTCCTTTTAGGATTGCGATTGGCCAAAAGCTTGAAAGTTCAGAACTTAAGTGTTTTTACCGATTCTGAACTTATTGTTAAGCAAGTAAAGAATGTTTTCCAGACCAAGCACCCTAGACTTAGGTCCTACCAAAATGAGTTATGGGATTTAGTTGAAAATCTTTTTGATGCTTTTAATTTGACTCATATTCCCAGATATCAGAATATTCACGCAGATGCCTTAGCTTTCTCTGCTTCCTCTTTTAAATTCCTAATCATACTGATGTACTCTATCATATACAAGTCAAATATAGGCCATCTATCCCAGATAATCTTAAACATTGGCAAATATTTGAAGATGATGAACAATTGAAGTCATTTCTGCAGGAAATAGATGATTTTTCATTTCTACAAATTGATGAAGATAGCATTGAAATAAATGAAAATGTAGATGGAAATGATACTTCAGATTTTAAAACCCAAATTGGTAATCATGACATTATTCAATTATCTAATAATTTTATTCCAAAGGGACTCATTCCTTTAGAAAAATTATTCGATCAAAATGATGTTTTCCAAAACCCACAATCCATTTCTTTAGAAGACGACATGGAAGATATTAACATTGGAACCAATGAAGATATCAAAAACATTAAAATATGTGCATCTCTAGACCCAGAAATCAAAGCTCAATATCTTAAGCTACTGCAAAATTATAAAGATGTTTTTGCCTAGACATGTTGATTTAAAAACATATGATACTTCATTAATACAACACAACATTCCTCTGAAGCTAGAAGCAAAACCATATCAATAGAAACTTGGAAGGATAAATCTAGCACTTCTACCAACTGTGGAAAGAGAATTTAAGAAAATGTTAGATGCTCAGATCATCCTCCCTCTTAGATATTCTAATTGGGTTGCAAATCTAGTTCCCGTTAGAAAGAAAAAAGGAGAAATAAGACTCTGTGTGGATTTTAGAAATTTGAACAAGGCATCATTAAAAGATAATTATCCTTTGCCCAAAATGGATCAGTTGCTTCAAATGGTTTTAGGAGCACAAATAATTTCTATGCTTGATGGTTTTTCAGGTTACAACCAGGTAAATGATGATACAATAGATAGAGAGAAGACAACCTTTACTACACCTTGGGGTACATTCATGTATGCTAGGATGCCATTTGGCTTGCCCAATTCTAGAGCAACATTTCAAAGAGCTATGGACATAGCTTTCGTGGTTAGGTAAATAAATTTGTCATTATTTATCTTGATGACATAACTATTTTTTCTAAATTTGATCAGAAACATCTAAAGCACTTGATGAAGGTTTTTGACAGGTGTAGAAAATTTGGAATATCATTGAACCCCAAGAAATCCTTATTTGTTGTCAAAGAAGGTAAACTATTGGACCATATCATTTCAAAGGAGGGAGTAGTAATTGACCCCAAACAAGTATTTTCCATTGAATCATTGACCTTGCCTAGAAACAAGAAGGATATTCAATCTTTTCTAGGCAAGATTAATTTTTTAAGGAGGTTTATTCCAAATTATGCAGAGATTGTAAAATACATAAGTGACATGCTCCGAAAGGACCATGAATTCAAATGGACTCCCACTTCTAGGCATGCATTTGAACAAATAAAAAAGGCTATCTTTGAAGCTTCCACCTTAGCCAACCCTGATTATACTAAGCCATATAGTATTTTATCTTTTGCTTCTGAAACAACCCTTGCTATTGTTCTATTACAGAAAAATGAAGATTCCCATGACCAACCCATAGCCTTTTTCAGCAAGGTTATGAGAGATGTTGAGCTTAAGTATGACATCATTTAGAAGCAAGCCTGTGCCCTCATTCAAACCCTAAAGTCATTCAGGATGTATGTCTTACATTCACTTATTACTACTTATGTTCCTAATAGTGTTATGAAAATTGTTCTAACCCAACCAGACACTGACAGGAAAAGAGGTAGATGGATCACTCAAATTCTAGAGTTTGATTTAACTATCAATACTACCAAGCTTGTAAAAGGTCAAGGATTAGCCAAACTTCTAGTTGAATTCAACTGCAAATTACTTGGAATTAATTCTGTTTTAGAATTACAAGGGAAGAATACACAAGAACCTTCTCTCCTTGCAGAAGGGAAGAATCAACAAGAACCTTCCTTTCCTCTTAAAGGGGAGAATCCACAAGAACCTCTACCTTCAGAGCAGATCAGTCCTATACACATTGATGAAAAATTCTTGTTGTCAAATTGGTATCAAGATATTGTACATTTCTTGATTCATTTTGAGTGTCCAGCATCATTCTCCAAAACCCAATGTAAAACCCTTAAGTTGAAATTAGTCAAGTATTGCATTATAAACGCAAATTTATACTGGAAAGATCCACTAAATATTTTGTTATTATGTTTAACAGAATCAAAAACTGAAGGAATCATTGATCAGTTTCATACAAGATTTTTTGGGGGACATTATGCTTGGAAAGCAACAGCATACAAGATTCTGAGGGGAGGATTTTACTGGCCCACATTGTTCTTACAAGTAGGGGTAGAGGTCAGAGGTTGTGTTCCATGCCAAATGTTTGCAGGTAAACAAAAATTAGCAATTTTCCACTCGTTCCATCAATAGTTTCAGAAACTTTTTCTGAATGGGGATTAGATTTTATTGGAGAAATTCACCCCAATTCACGTAATCAGCATATATGGATTCTCATTGCAACAGAATACTTTACTAAATGGGTGGAAGCAATTCCAATCAGAAATGCTACTGATGAAGTAGTAATTAAGTTTATTGAGGAGAATACCTTATCTAGATTTGGTTGCCCAACTCAGATTGTCATTGATAATGCAACAACATTTTCTAGTGTTAAATTGATTAACTTTTGCCAGAAATATCAGATTTTGTTACATCATTCAACTCCATACTACCCTCAAGGTAATGGCCTTGCAGAATCATCCAACAAAAGCTTGGTAAAGGTAATCAAAAAGACTCTAGCTAATCATAAGAAGAGTTGGGATTCACATTTGATTTATGCAGTATGGGCAAACAGAATCACGCCAAAAAAATCAACTGGCAAATCTCCATTTCAGTTAATCTATGGGAAAGATGTAATTTTCCCTACCAACTTGGCCTTCCCTGTTTTCAAATTCCTGTAGGATTCAACAGATGAACCTGATGATTTCTCAAGAAGGATAAATTATATTATTGAACTTAATGAGAACAGAGATGAAGTTCAATACAAATTGATGAAATATCAAAATAAGATGAAGACCCTATTTGACAGATTAGCCAAGGAAATGGACTTTAAGGAAGGTGATATAGTTTTAAGATGGGATGCCAGGAGAGAAGAGAAAGGAAAGCATGGGAAATTTGATAATCTATGGTTTGGACATTTAGCAATCGCAGAAGTGAAGGGTAACAACACTTTTGTGCTGCAGAATCTTGAGGGGAGATATTCCACTTATCCTATAAATGGAAGGTTTCTCAAACATTACATTCAGTACTAAGACATTGAAATAGCTTTCATTGTAAATACTCCAATTTTCTTTACTTTTCAAGATTTCAGTGTGATTTTCTTACAGCAAGGACTCCATAGCCCGAGGAGAAGGCACGTGGATCTGCAGGTTCTCTACATTCTATAGGAGAAAGCAGTCCACAGTTGGAGCCAATGTTGTAGCATTTTTTGGTTTTGATAAGATAGAATATTTAAAAGAATGTTAAGGTAGGATATGGACATAATAATAGTGAAAAAATCTTGATGATGATGTCCATATCAAAGAAAATGTTAGGTTAGATGTCCTAAAAAATCAAGGCAAAAAAGAAAATTTTAGGTTATAAAGAAAAGAAAACAAATAAACTATGAAAGTGAGAAAGTCTAAATGCCACTACTCTATTACTGCAAAATAATGGTTGTGTGCGGCTTGTTTTAAATGCCACAACCCATGACAATAAAAAAGTTTAATCTTGACTGCTTCATGCTTTAAATTTGATGTTATAGTTAGAGAATAAAGATCTGGCCAAAATGTTTAATCTTGGCAAATCAGTAGTTAGGTAGAGAATAATAAGGTGCTCATCAGTTTAATCTGAGCCCTTGCAAGTTATAAGGGTAGAATTATATAGTTTGTTTTTGTTAAATAAAAAGAAAGGAAAAGGGTTTGCTAGCTTAAATGCACCCATTAAGTGAAGAAAAATGATAGGATAAGCAAAGGGTAAGCAGAAGAAGGTTGTAGAATGTTTGATGGTTCATTGGACAAAGGGTACATTATCATCTTTTACCATATGTTTCTATGTAAATCAGGCAATTATACAAAGCAAATGAAGGACTACGTTACTAATTTCATCCCCATTCATTCCTATATTTACTAATTTCCCCTTTCCTACCTTCATATATTCATATCCATTCATTTTCCACACAAAAAATCCCTTTTCCTAAGGTCAAAACCCTTTTTACCTAGGAAAAGTAAAAACCCCATGTTAAATTTCCTTTTACTCAAAAACCCTAGAAGAAATCATTTAGCCTAAGTATTCATACATATATGTGAAAAGCCAATAACACATAAAAAACATCATAACTTAGTGCATTTTCCCTTTCCGCTCATATTCGACATTAATACTAACTTAATGTATTAAAACCCCTAAAATTCCCTTTGCCGTATATATTAGTTCCTTTAATTAAATAACCTAAAACCCTTAGTTTTGTTATAAAACTATGTATTTTATAAAAAAACCGCATCGGCGGGATCACAAGTCTCTCATATAAATAACCCTCCACCATTGCGAAATGCAATTGCAATGGGCCTGGACCCGACGCAGATATAAATCATATTCCGTAGCCATATCGCATCCGCCCCTCATCGCAAGTTCCACTAAAGCGCCAACCCTCCGCCATTGCGATCCCTGATTGCAATGGGCCCGGACACGATGCGGAAATATATTATATTTCATGCCATATCGCATCCACCCCCATTGCAAAGTCCCAGTTATAACATATATCCTCTACATTGCGATATGCAATGCACGACAGACCCGAACCAATATATACCATAATTTATCGCCATTTCGCATCCACCCGTCATCGCAAGTCCTACTAACAGCAATACCCTTTGCCAATGCGATCTCTAATATATGAACCTGGACCCAACGGCGTTTATCCACCCACATTTATAAAATTTCAGATCTGCCATAGCGCGTTTTGCAAAGAATTCCTTTGTTAAATCATTTTTTATGATTTTAACGAAGAAATAATTAAACCTCCATTTTAACTGCTAATCTGGGTTTTAAGCCATAATACAGCCATTTCAGCCATTTTTGTCATTTGTACCCTTCGTAGTACTCCACTCCACCACCGTTCAGTCTAATCCATCCAAATCCAATGGTCCTCGATAAATTTCGGGTTGACTCTCTATACGAGCATTACCCAACTGAAAAGTGGTATTCCACCGTCCTTCCTTGCTACGTGTCAAGATCATATCATTTCGGGTGACCCCTTCCCAAAACCATCGATGCCTTATAAGTGGTGTGTGAAAACCACCTTTCGCAAAATGAAAAATGGTTACTATTCACTATCGTGCCATATTTCGAAGGAAAACTGGTTTTCCCGTTTAAACGCAAAAATGACCATTTTTCCTTTGTTTTTCCTGTTTTCACAATGAAGCCTACATAAGCCTCTATGGCCAAAAAACCATCATTTTGCCTTTCGAATATGCCCTGGACTCCTTCCGATATCCTTTAAAGCTCAGCAAAGCCATTGAAGACCTTTTGTCACCTATGTTTTTCTTAAATAGTTCTTGTGATTTTCAGGTAAAGACTGTTGTCAGGTTTACAAACAAGAATCCTGCGTAACAGTTTGAAGACAAATAAAAGTGTTTTACTATTGAAAAATACAATAAAAAATAGAATGCGCTGTAAATATAGAAAGAATCACAGTAAAGGTCACTCGTCTAGATCAAATCATATTAAATAGAGTTTAAAGCACTATTAGGTAAAAAGGTTAAAATGAAGCAATCTGCCAGCGTGAAGGATACGAATGATCAAAGCAGCTAAAGGGGAAAAATATCAGACAACAAAGCCAACACAGCCTAAATAAAGGGGAAATCAAGATGCAGTTCAAACAGCTACCCCTATCTTCTTGCCACGGATATCTTTATTTTCCTAAAAATATTAATTTGTTTTAGGACCTTTTCCTAAGCTTCATTATTTTTTAAATAACTATTTTCTTAAGTTGTAAATGGTTCGGAGTTCAAGATTCATATTTCATTGCTTGTAAAGTCTTGACTGTTAATACTACTTTGAACCTGGAAGCCACCTTTGAAGGAAGCTTTTGCAAACACTTGATGTACTCAATCTTTTTGGAACCTTAATACAAAGCAGAGGATTCTGAATCTAGTTTTACACAGTTTTGTGTACTTATCCTGTAAGTTTTTCCAGTTATCAATCATTGTGTTTTTCTTAATATGCTTATGACTTATAGAGATATCTAGGTATGAATAATTGTGTCTCAATTATTTCCTATAATCTCCTGAAGTGATCATCTATTAAGAGAATGGATTAATGAACCGTCTATTTAGCTAATCCCTTCTAATCAATAAATCATTAGCATCTTGTGTAAGAATTAAGTATACTGCCTTGAACCTTTGGAATGTAGTTTAGAAGGTTTTCCCACTTATGATTGTTATGTTGTATAGTCTGGAAACTGTGATAATCATATTTGTTTTGTTGTCTTCTACTCACCACTATTTCCTGATCTATATCACTGTGTAATTCTTTATAGCATCCCTTTGCTGAAGTATTAATATAACCCAAAGGATTAATTACTTCAATTCTACATTTGTCTTCATTAATTAGTCTTCCAAAATTAAAACCAAAAACCCCCAAAACAATTAGTTTAGATGCTCTGGCATTGGTAGTTGACCTACCACTATCTCAGAGGTACAACATGCCATAGTGCCTCAAGAAGCTTTCGGCCCAATTCTGATGATGGTTCACTACAGTCTTTGTAAGAATATTCTCTATTACCTTGTTTACGCTTTCGACTTGACCATTCGCTTGAGGGTGATATGGATATGTTACCATATGCTTGATTCTGTATTTTTACATAAGTCCTGCTATCAAATGTGATGTAAACTGTGCCCCTCCATATGAAATTATCTTTCTAGGAGCTCCGTACCATGCAAGAAGCTCTCCAAATAAAAAGTTTGAGACAACCTATTTTGTTGCTTTCACAATAGCCTTGGCCTTACCCACTTCGTCATGTAATCTGTGCAAACAAGAATGTGAACTTTTTGCAGTGGAGGCGGATTAAATGGCCCAATGAAATGGATAGCCCATTTTTCAAAGGTCTTAAGAGCTAGTTGGGGCTGTAACATAATTTCATCTGCTTCACCAGGCTTACCCATTCGCTGGCAACTATCGCACCCTCTCACACATTCCCTTGCATCACGAAAAATAGAAGGCCAATTGTATCCCATTTGTAACACCTTGTCAGGCCAGGGTAACTCCAGAATGAATGAGCGAGAAAAAACTGATTATTTTATTCATTAGCTAACATACATTTATATACATAAATATGGCGGATCAGTTCATCTTCTGGATGACTGTCTAGTTCACCCATCCGTTTCGGATTAGGTGTCAATATTCCCCCCCTTAATCTGAAGGGATGTTGGTGAGTCCAAGCATCGTTCTGAATATTTCAAGCTTTTCTCTTCCAAGCGCTTTGGTGAAGATGTCTGCAGCTTGCTCATTTGTGGAACAATGGCGGAGATGGATTGTTTTGGCCTCAAAATGATGTTGGATCAAATGATATTTAGTATTGATATGCTTTGTACGATCATGAAACTTTGGGTTCTTGGCCAACTTTATTGCAGAGGTGTTGTCAATCATGAGTGGAGTTGATTGTACTTGTTTCACCTGCAAATCTTCAAGAATTTTTCTGAGGCACACAATTTCTTTTGTTGCTTCAGCTGCTGCCACGTATTCTGCTTCTATTGTGGAATCTGCTGGAACTGATTGTTTGCATGATCTCCAAGAAACAGCTCCTGATCCAAGACTCATAGCATATCCTGAAGTAGATACTCCAGTTTCTTTGTCTCCATCGAAGTCTGAATCAGAGTATCCAATCAAGCTGAAGTCGTCTACCTGTGTATACTTGATTCCAAGGTCTTGAGTTCCCTTCAAGTACCTGTTGTGCCTTGCAAAACAACCCCCCATTTCAGAAATATCTTTTTGAAAAAACATTAGAATATGGAATGGGTCCCTCTTAGAAAATAAAATTGATATCAGAGCTTTATTTCATTTAAAGAAACAACATAAGGCGCAAATAAAGTTTTGGCGATAAAGTTATCGGAAGATTGTACATCGCAAAGGTGAACAACCAATGCATCAAATGACATATACCCTTTCCCTGATGCGATAAAGCCATCGGCGATATCACAATCGGCAATCGGCAAAACCCTTATGTGTCCCTAATGCACCACATGGTAAATCCCCGATGCGATAAAGCCATCGGCGATATCGCAATCGGCAATCGGCGAAACCCTTATGTATCCCTAATGCACCACATGGTAAAGCCCCGATGCGATAAAGCTATCGGCGATATTGCGATCGGCCCCACTCCTTTTTTTGAACACATATGCGCTATGCTTCCTGCCGATGCGATATCGCAATCGGCAATCGGCAATCCTCTTGTGCCATTCTTAACGCTCATATTTTTTTTTGCCGATGCGATATCGCAATCGGCGATCAGCGATATCCAAACCCATTGTTGAAGCCATTCGTGCCCCTCTTTCCTTGCAATGCGGTAAAGCACAATTTTCAATAAAAAAGCCATTTAAGTGATTTGAAGGCCCAATTTATTGGTAATTAAAGCATAATCACTCACGCCCGGCCGCCCATACGCCCTCTACTCGCTCTAAGAGATTTACGAATCAAATTTGGGAGTAATGGGCATTTATAAAGGTGGCAGGCCCTATACGGTTACATAATGAATCC